>JAAGEH010000019.1:6122376-6165596 GCA_011751065.1 Lasiurus cinereus
GAGAGGGGAAGGGAGAGGAGGGGAGGAGAGGGGAAGGGAGAAGAGGGGAGGGGAGGGGAGAGAGAAGGGAAGGGGAGGGGAAAGAAACAGTCTCAAGAGGAGAGGAGAGGGGAGGGGAAGAAAGGGGAGGGAAGTGAGGTGAGGAAGGGAAGGAGAGGGAAGGGGAAGGGAGGGGAAAGAAATAGTCTAAAGAGGAGAGGGAGGAGAGGGGAAGGGAGGGGAGGGGAGGGGAGAGGAGAGGAGAGGGGAGGAGAGGAGAGGAGAGGAGAGGAGAGGAGAGGAAAGAAACAGAGTCCCAAGACAAACCTAAAGGAAGTACATAAAAAAGTTTGGAAGGGACCATTCTCACTGGGTGGGTCCAGTGGTGTCTCCATGCTAAAAGGCCAGTTCTGTTACCTTATTTGAAAATTGAAACTCATATTCCTCTAATCATAGATGGGGGACCCTGAGCTCCATGTTCTGGAACTTTCCTGACCCCTTCACACCAGGCCCTCAGGACGCCCCCTCTCCAGCTGACTGAAGCTGAGATGCACATTTGACCTGTGTTGTTATGTTACAGGGGACATTGGGGAATGGTGTTGCCTCCCCCACAGGACTGCTTCATGCAGGAGGAATGGAATTACCAGCAGTGAACCCCACCACACCAGTGCCCCCCAGGACTCCAGCTGGCCTTAGCTCTGCCCCTTAGGGTGCTATGTGACCCTGACTGTGTCCCTCTCCCACTCTGGGCCTGTATTTCCCTTCTAGAATGGTTGGAAGTTTGAGAATCCTGTTGGCAGGCTGACTGGGCCCTGGGAGTGGAGCCCACAGAGCATGGGGTTCCCAGGGACTTTCTCCTGGGTGAGGTCAGAGGAGACTATGATTGACACACATCCTTCCCTCTCTTCCCCCAACACCTCCCCCAAAGCATCAAATCAGGAGACACTTGGTGGGGACCGCCACACATCAGACTGGGCACCAGTTTCTGGGAGGGACAGAGACATAAAAAAACTCCCTCTGAAGCGCCACTGGTTCCCTCCCCTTCTCAGACCACCTGCGCCTGGTGGAGTTCGGGGCTCTAGATCTCCTGGACATCCAGAAACCAAGTGTGTTGGGGGCGGGGGTTAGGAGAGAGGTTGGCTTGAACCAGAAGGGCCCCATTTCTACCCTCCCCCCAGGGTGCCACCGTGTCCCTCTCGGAGACAGTGCAGAAATGGCGTGAATATCGCCACCAGTGCCAGCGCTTCCTGACTGAGGCTCCACGCCCAGCCACAGGTGAGTCCAGGTGGGGCCCTGTGCCTCGGGTGGGCATTTTCGCCTCTGGGACGCCACATCTGTCCTGTGCTTTGGGGTGTTGTCTTGTTGATGTCTATGCCCCTTGCCACCGGCTTGGGCCCCTCAGGCCTTTTCCCTCTGTGTCCTCAGCACTTGCCTGTCCACTGGTTCACCAGCATATTTATAACAATGAATGTTTGAGGGGAAGGCTGGGTTAGACCAATTGGCCTGGGTTCAAATTCTGACCCTGCAATCACAACGCAGCAACCTTAGGGAGGTGATAACAGCCGCTTGAGCTATCATTTCCCCCTCGAATGCAATGAGTAAGAATAGTCCTAAGGAGCTTGTTTATTGAGCCCTTACTATGCTCCGTTATCTCCATGCCATGCACCATGTGTCCACACAAAGCCCTGGGGAACCGGGATTACCTTACAGATGAGGGAAGAGGGACATTAAGCAACTTGCTCAAAGTGCCGCTGCTAAGTGGCCAAGTCTGCTTGCCTGGCAAACAGCAGGTGCTCAGCAGAGGTTCGAAGAGTACAGGGTCCTGCCCCCACCAGCGCCGTGGTGGGGAAGTGCCTCGGACAGGCCGGGCCTCAGGACTCTTCTCTCTGCACCCAGACTTGTTCTGCAACCGGACCTTCGATGACTATGCCTGCTGGCCAGACGGGCCACCTGGCTCCTTCGTGAATGTCAGCTGCCCCTGGTACCTGCCCTGGGCCAACAGTGGTGAGTCCCTTCTCCTGGTGTGGACCACCCTCCGGTGTCCAGGAGGCTGGGGGTGCAGTTGGGGTGGGGTGCACACTGCTTCCTTTCCACTGGGACACAGCCTTCCTCACCCCAGAAGGTCTTTAGACCTCCTTCTGGGTAGTCTGCCGGCTTTTCCTTGTGACGAGAGGGCAGTCGGGGACATTGGGTGTAACTGGGTCTGAGGCTGTGCTGGCAAATGGGGTGGGGAAGTGTGGGGTCTGACTTAAGGAGAAACGTGGGCCCCTCAGCCAGTAGTTAGGAAAGGAGCCAGGTGGGAACATTAGCTAGAGGTGCCATTGCTCTGATGTATGTATGCATGTATGTATGTGTGCATGTATATGTGCTGGGTGTTGGTAGGTGCCCTATACCCGGTGGTGGCATGTAGCCACCTCCTAACTCTTCAGGACTTCGCTGGTCAGATGGACCCAGTGGGAGTAGTGATGAGGGCAATGGGGAGCTGTCCCTAAGGCCTCCCAGCTCACTCCTGCCTGCAGGGGGGAAGGTGTAACCAGATAAGTGAGGGGTCACTGGGGTCCAGAGACCTACAGAGGCTGCATGGGGGGCTCTGACTGGAGGGGCAGTTAATGCACCCCCACACTACCCATCTATCTCAGGTGTCGAGGGTGAACAGAGACACGCTCCCTGCCTCAGAGAGCTCAGTCTCAATCAGGGGAGAAAAGACACTCTCTCATAATAATGATTACAGTAAGGGCTGATAGTTATTGAGTACCTATTATGTGCCAAGTATTGCCTGAAAGCAGGGTGTTCATTTAATCTTTACTACTGCTCCATGGTTATGCTTCTTGTAAATACGAGGAAACTGAGGCCCCAGAAAGTTTAAGCTCTTTGCTCCAAATGATGTGGAAAATGGCAGGGCCTGTGATCCTCACCACTGTGTCTGAGGGGACCTGAGACTGAGCAGAAACCAGCCCAGAAGCAAGTGTGAAAATGAGGTCGCACCATGGGAAGCCAGCGGCCTTCCTGGAGGAGGCGCCCTTTAGCCGAACATCAGGTCACCTGGCAGAGCCTGGCATGAGTCTCACCTCAGCACTCAGGACTGAGGTCATATGAAGCCGCAGCAGGAGTCCTACAGAGACTCTCCTTCTCCACCCCCAGGACACCACCTCCCTGAGGTGCATAGGGCAAGCCTGGTTACCACAGGGCCCTTCACACAGCACCTTGTGGCCTGTTGTAAGCACTCTACATACCTGAACTCATGTAATCCTCACAACAATTCTATGCGCCAGTACTCCGATTATCTTCTCGTTTTACAGAGGCACAACCGCGGCACAGAGATGCTGAGTGACTTTTCCAAGCACACACAGCTTGTAAATAGAAGACCTGGGACTCAGTCAGGAGTCTGGGTTAATTGCTATCCCAGACTTCTCTGAGTGTGAAAGCATGAGCACGAGTGTGTGTGTGTGTGTGCGCGCGTGCACGTGTGCGTGCGTGCACATGTGTACTTCTGGGCATGGAGACAGGTGAGTGGCCGGGGCGTCTGCTGGCTGGACACAGATTGAGGGAGAGCAGTGAGCTGCCTGCCCTTTTTCCAGAGATGGAAAAGCCGAGTCTTACAATCAGTGGCTGTGCTTGCTGCTGTTGTGAGTGGCCGTGTGCGCTGGAGGGAACCCTCAGACTTCCCTGTGCCTCAGCTGGCTCACCTGGGACATGGGACGGAGCCAGGTGATGGGGGTGTTCTTGAAAATGGTTGCTGTTAATTTTTTTCACCCACCCTATCTCCCTCCCCCACCTCCCGGAATACCTCCATGTCCCCTGCCTCCCAGAGGTTTGGGAGGCTGTGTACAGCCCAGTGGGGGCTGCGCCCTAGACCCCCCGGAGCCAGGCGCCGGACAGGCCCCATCACTCAGCACAAGCCGCCCCCCGCCCCCCCCGCTGCTCCTGGCTCCATCCATCACCTTTAATTTTATTTGAGCAGGAAATAGGTCCTGGATACCCGTTTATGAGTGAACACAGTTTTATTGCTTTCTACACGAAGATAATGGCCACAGCCCAGACCCCTGCCAGCCCCGCCTCGCCCTGACTCCCTCGCTCATTCATGCCCTTTTTTGACACTCAGAATCACCACGCTGCCGCCCCTGCCCCTCTCTCTGAGTGAGGGATCCGAAGAGACACCCACCCGGCTCCCGCAGCAGAATTGCTGCCTCTGGCCTGTCCTGGCCGCCCCCTGGGCAGAGGCTGGCACCAGGGGCTTCCCTCACCCCCACTCAGGGCATGTGGGAGCAGGAAGGGCAGTTTGGGATCTTTCTTGGGCTGATCAGGGAGTGGCCAGTGAGCACGGGTTAGGGGTGGGCAGAAGGAAGGGTTGTCTCAGGCGGGATGCTGGCAGAAAACACACTCAGCTGGGATGTGGAAGAGAGTTTAGTGGTGGGCACTTACAGAGGCTGGGCAGAGCTGGGGCCGACAGGTACATAAAGCACCACAGACTGCAGATGAGGGAAGCTTAGCACCCCTGGACTCGAGTGGGGCAGGAAGGGGGCTCTGGGGCCTCCATGACAACCAGAAGTTGTGAGGACAGAGAGGCTAGCCTGAAGCTACTGCCTGAACCTCCAAATCAAGGCAGAAAGGGAGCCAGGGAGAAACCCCCAGCGTCTCCCCTCTCCCACCTTCCTACTTTCTGCTGACACATCCTCTGGTCAAACCCAGTAGAGGTCAGAGAGCCCAAGTGATGCTGTCCACAGGGCTCAGCCTCCCGGGGGCAGAGCAGGCCGAGGAATGAATGACCAGAGAAGGAACTACATTCAAAACAGTTAGGTCTGTGTCAGGAGCTGGGGCGGCCAGGGGGAGTCCCGCTTAGGGGTGTGTGAGTGTGTGCGCTGGGCAGTAGGGGTGACCCCTCACCACGGGGCTGAAGAAGTCAGCTCAGCGGCCCAGGAAGTGTGCTGAGGGATGTCAGAGCCACTTCACGTTGTGGCTTTCAGAGAGGTGACTTTGGGCCTGAATGAACAGGCAGAGGAAGAAGGGGAAGGAGGGCCGTTTACCCACGCACCACGATCTGCTTGTTACCCATCATTCTGGGCTCATTAGCTGTGGCCCCTCCCGATCTCTTCATGTGTGTTAGCTCAGTTCTAATTACACAGAGTCATAAAATGTGTGTAAAGTGCCCTATCACTCACAAGTCTCGGAAGCTCTGACAGGTGCCTGCCCTGAGCTGCAGCGTGGGAGCTCCAGTGGCAGGCCCGGGTTGCCACCGGGAGACAGGCCTGCGCTTGGCTTTGGGGAGTTCTGGCTAAGGAGGTGTCCCGAGCCCCAGCCCCAGCCTCAGTGAAGGGGTGCTCTTTGGAGAAATTGGGGTGGGAACACGCATTGAAGGCTTCTGTGCACTAGGCACTTCACACGCTTTATCTCCTAATCCTCATCCCGCAGACCTGGGCAGGGCAGTCCTTCTGGTCCCCTTTACAAATGAGGAAACAGAGACCCAGGTGGTCTGTTCCCGGTCCTGTGGCTGGTTGAGGCAGAGCCAGGATCTGAACTTGAATCTGTGCAGTTCAGAACTGCTCTCCTCTTCCTAGGCCGTGATTGATGCTCCACCCTCACCTCACCCCACGCTGATGCCTTCGGTCCGAGCCCCGCCTCTGACCTGCATGTCAGCACTTTGGGGAGGGCCTGTGACTCCCCTCGGGGCCCTCAGCTGGGCCCATGGTCTTCGAGAGGGGCCAGGCGTCCTGCTGGCACTGCCATTGCCAGAGCAGAGCTAATGGATTCATAAGCGGCTCTCCGCGGCCCTGAGTGCTGCAGCCACGTGGAAGGGCGGCTGTTAGCTTGATTACCGATGCTGCTGCAGTTTCCGGGAGGGGAAGTGTTTAATTGGGGGTTTTATTTCCAACACCAGGGTCTGACTTAATGAAATATTCCTGGGCCTCCTGGCATGCGGCCTGCTGCCTCCTGGTGTTGACAAGACGGGAGCCAAGCCCCTGGCTGATTTACCAGCAGCTCCTGGGCCAGATAAAGCTGGGCTGATAAGCAGGGCTGGGCCTGGACCCGCTGCACCCCCAGCCAAGTTGGGCATCTGGGGACCACGGCCCAGCCAGGAGCCAGCCCTGGATTTTAATATTTGCTGCTGCTGAAGGATAATTGACAGCCACCCTCACATAGACTGTCTCAGGGATGCGGTGATCCCTGACGCTCTGCCAGTAACACCACATCTGTGCTCACACCACCTCCCTATCCTCCCGTCCTCCTTACATCCTCCCCCCTTAATCTCCCCTCGGATCCTGAGCAGAGATTGCAATCGGCCTGGGGTCCCGTTGGCAGGAGGACCTGCCGGGAGGACCCCGGATGTTGATCAGCCCTGGGAAGGAGAGAGGAGAAATGGCACGTGGCCATTGTTGACTCCTAGCAGTACTTGTGGCTGCTCTGGGCTTTTGTAGGCGAAGAGCTGGGGTCTGAGTCCCACCTCTGCTGAGTCCTGGCTGGCTGGTCTGGGGCAGGTCGCTTGGCCTCTGAGAGACTCCATTTCTCCACTTGCCAAATGGGATGAACTGTGTCAGGTGGTTGTGATGCTCAAAGGTGTCAGGCACACAGCAGGTGCGTGAGACGGGTTCTGTGAGTGCGCAGCCTGCAGAGTGGGTATGCAAAGGGGCTCAATGGGTGGGCTCCAGCAGTTGTGGAGAGCCAGGCCCTAAGCCCGTGGTGGCGAGAAGGTATCAGCAGGGTCATGCTCCCTCGGGCATCAGCAGGGTCATGCTCCCTCGGGCTGAGTGCTGGGTAACTGGGCGATTTAGTGGTTTGTGCCCCAGGCCGTGTCCTCTCCCTCTGCCTCCCTCTTTCTCACCCCCCACCCACAGGCTGCCAGAGAAGGCTCTGGCCTCAGCCCCACACCCCATGGGGTGAGAGCCCAGATCCCAGCACTGCTTTGGGCTTATCTACCACTGGTTTTGCCGAAAAGGACTAGACTCCTAGTAAAGGGTTTCAAGCATCCACCCAACAGACAGCAGACACATTCGGGGCCTGAGACAGGCCCCCCCACTCCTCTGCCCCTGTCTTGCCTGGTTCTGCATTAGGGGTGCTGGGACAGGCTCTGCGCTGCCAGAAGTCCTGCCCTTAGACTTCAGACTTACCCAGAGAAGTCTCTTAAAATGCAAGGCCTTCTGGGAGCGATGCTGCAAGCTGACATACCTCATTGTGTGCCAGATGCTCTGTCCCGGAGAGGGTCCTGGTTCAGGATTTGCTTGTGGCAGGGGGCAGGGGGCAGGGGAAGGAGAACCAGCAGGGAGGCTGCCCAGGGTGCCCGGGGGCCAGCTAGGCGGGGAGACGCTGTCCCAGACCCTGCAGTGAAGGTCCGCACTCACCCGGAGGGCAGTGGAGGGTGTGCACTGGGAGACAGCCCTGGCCTAGGCCGGTCCTGGGCCCCGGCAGGGAAGCTGGCCGTGCCTACAGACAGAGTCTTTATTCTACTCCACCAGGAAGCCTGCCCGCCCTGCCACCTCCCCCTCACGCGGCTCTGCCTCCCACAGCTGGGGGAGCATGGCTCTAACATCTTTAGAATTGTAAAATCTTTTAAAATTTGTCCTTGTTCCAGCTTCTCTCCTGGGTCCCCCTGTGCCATCCCTCCCCTTCCCCCCTCATTCTGTCCCATGTCCTGCCCTGGGAGCAGACTCAGGTTCCTGTGGCCACAGGCCCGCGTGTCTTGGGTGCAGGAAGAGGGGGTGGGGGGGACAGTGTGGTGTGGCCGGGGATGGACTTGGGTCCAGATGCCTGGATGTGAGTGAAGGGCACCACTTGCCTGGCCGGTGCTTGGTCTCTCTTGCTTTGCATTTGTGCTCTTCCTTCTGACCACATTTTTGGCTTTTTTCTGTGAGTCTCATTAAAGCCAGGAAGTGTGCTTCCTTCTTGTTTCAACTGGGGCTCCCTGGGGGCAGGGCTGTGTCCCCCTCACACGGGGGCTTCCTGAGGACAGGGTCATATCCACCTCAGACTGGGGATCCCTGAGGACAAGGCTGTGTCCCCTCAGACGGGGGCTCCCTGAGGACAGGATCATGTCTCTCGCTTCCTCTTAGCCCCTCCCTGCCCACTTGGTTTCCAGGCCTGCTCTGTCCACGCAGTGTTGGGGGTAGGTGGGCACTGAGCCTGTGGATCAGAAGCCGCAGCAGGTGGCTGTGGGCTGCCAGGACCACTGAGGTCACAGCAGCTCTGGGATCAGTGTGACTGAGGTGGAGATGAGGTCTGGCAGTGGCTGGAGTCGGCTCCTCTCAGGCAAGGCTTCCTGGATGGCCCTGCAACTCAGCAGGAGGAGGGGCAGTGGCGTCCCCACCTTCGTGACCGCCTCTCCTATACCTGGGCCAGGGGGGCACATGTCAGGGCAGGAGGCCAGGTGTGTGGGCATCTGTATGTAGGTTTGTGTGTGAGGTGTTACTAACTCCCAGAGGCCAGTCCTGAGGGCGTGGGGAGCCCGGGGTGCAGAGGACAAAGGCCTGGGGCAGCGGCCGAGGCTCAGCCCCATGTCCCCCCCAGTGCTGCAGGGCCATGTGTACCGCTTCTGCACGGCCGACGGCCTGTGGCTGCACCAGGTCAACTCCAGCCTGCCCTGGCGGGACCTGTCGGAGTGCGAGGAGTCCAAGCATGGGGACAGGGTGAGTTGAAGATGTGACTCTGAGCCAGCGAGGGGTAGCAGGTCCCAGCATCAGTGAAGCAGGGCCCTGGGCCCTGGGGGTGTGGGGCCAGGCCCTGGTCATCTCCTCCATCGCTCCGGTGGGAGCTTTGCACACCATGCTTTCTGGGCAGAGGGGGTGCGTGTTCACCTCTGGCCTTGGACCAGGGTCCTGGGATCTGGAGACCATCTCCCTGGCTTATTCTTTTTCTTTGTTCTGGGGGCCCCACGATCCCATGGGAAGGAGGGGTGTGGGAGGCATCCGATGTCCATGTGTCCCTGTGTGCACACAGAGCTCCTCAGAGGACCAGCTCCTGTCCCTCTACATCATCTACACGGTGGGCTACGCACTCTCCTTCTCCGCCCTGATCATCGCCTCCGCCATCCTCCTGGGCTTCAGGTAAGAGGCTGGGCCCGAGGCACTGCCGCATCCTAACTCCTGTCTGTCCCCAGGGGGAGGCGGGGCACCAAACCAAGGCTACAGACAGCAGATTCTTCCCCTAAGAGATCTCCAGAGAGCCCACCCCATCAAATGTGAGGCTAAAACAGGGCTAAGGCGCTGTGTGCTGCGTCTGATCTCTGTTACATAAATGTGTGCATGTAATACTGCAAAGAAGGAAAAGCAAATGCCACATGTCCACACACGAGGCACGCGCACCCCTTCCCCGTGGGCTGTAGATGAGGGGACATGCTCTTAGGGCGTGTGTGTGACTCATAGTCAGGGTTGAGTATGGTTCTAGACATACCTCGGGTTCAGAGGGCCTGCTCCTCTTCAGAGCTCATCAGCCACCCCAGGGAAAGGTTTTCCTAGAGGAGCCATTCCTTTCACAGTACCAACTTCTTCCCACGCCCTCGGCACTGGCCAGGAGTGGCCGGGGGCGCTGGTGTCAAGGGCAGGAGGGAGTCTGAGGGCAAGGAGCTCAGGACACCCATCAGTAGGAACCGGAGAAGTGGTATTCCTCCTGTTTCCCCTGGTACCTGCCACAGTCAATGCCGAGCCCACAGTCAGTGCTCAATAGATGCATTCGCTCAAGGAATTCATTTTTTATGAAGTATTTCAGTGATTTGGAGATACAGTGGCTGATCCTGGGGTCACCCATGCATGCATCGTTCAGTCTAAGAACCACTGTTTCGCTCCCCAGGATAGCGGTTAGTCCCTGTCCCCTCAGAGGGCTGCTTATAATTCCAATGGATCTCTCTAGACTCTCAGTGCTTTTGTAAGTCTCTAAAAATAGATAGCCTGAATGTTGCACGCTTTGGACGACATTCTGGACCTTGATTCTTCTGCAATGTTATTTTTGGCCTGACAATGTTTCTGGGAGATTCATTTCCTTTGAAACAGGTAACTCTTCATTCCTTTTAACTGTCGCTGTGTACCATATTGTGGACGCAGCACAGTTCATTTATCGCTTGTCCTTTGACTGGGCGTTTGAAGTTTTCCTCTCCTGGATTAGAAACCTTGCTACAATGAATGCTCTTACCCTGTGACCCCTTGTGCATTTCTCTGAGGGCACATACGTCCGAATACAGTCGCCTGATGGGAATAGCATGTGCTTTTGCAAATTTATCAGGTGTGGTTAAGTTGCTTCCAAAGTGATCACACCAGTTTGCCTTCTCACCAGTAATAAATGAGAGTTCCCTTCCCTTAATGTCCTCACCAGCATGTAGTTTTTTCAGGCTTAATTGTTGCTAATCTAAAGTGTCTGAAATATCTCATTGTGATTTTAATGTGCATATCTCTGATTCCCAGAGAGAGCAACGTTTTTTATGTTTGATTTTGTGAATTGCTTGCTTATAGAATCGCTTACTTTTTATTGGCTAATTTGGTTTCTTCATTTTTATCTTAAGCATTCATTACATATTCTGGATACCAATGCAGGGAATGTCTTCTCTTAGTCTGTGCTTTATTATTATTATTTTTTCACTCACTCTGGTGCCTTTTATGCACAGAAGACATCAATTTTAATGGAATGAAATATATTAATTTTTCTGTTTTTATTGATAAACAAAATTTGTCTATAGATAAAAAAATAATAATTTTGTCAATTGATTTAAAATGTATTGTTTTTTCCAAAGACCGTATTTTGTTACGGTCTTGTTTGAGAAATCTTCCCTTATCTACTAGGGTCATGAGTTTTGCTCATTCCTATGGTTCTTTGATGTGCCTGGAATTTGTTTTTGTCTGTGATGGAAATAAAGATGAATTTACTTTCCCATGTATACATTTAGTTAGTTGTCTCAGGGCCATTTACTGCCAGTCACTCCGCCCCCCCACCCCCGCCCTGCCCCTAGGTTGCAATGCCCAACTGCCAGGCAGCAAGGGCCACCGGTGGCTGGGCTGGTTTCTGTCATGTTCATTGGTCTCTTTATTTGTCCTTTGGCAATACCAGGGTGCCTATACATTCACTTGCAGCAAGGACCCCTACTGTGTGGTCTGGACTAATCTCAGTCCTCACCTCCTCTTTATACGTTTTTAAATTTCATTTTTAAAAACCAACATTGTTGGAATTTTTATTATAGCTATATTGACATTATCAATTAATACGGGGAGAATTGACATCTTTAAGAAAGTGAGTCTCTCTGTGAATGCGATATAGCTTCAATTAATTTAAATCTTTTTTAATGATTTTAGCAAGTTTTATTCTCCCTAGAAATCTTGCCCATGTTATGCTACACTTATTTCTAAGTAGTCAATTAAAAGTATTATAAATGAATTTTTAAAATTTACTTTTCAATTGTTTGTTGCTGATGTATATGAACATACATATCACCTTGCTGAACTCTCTTATTAGTTCTAATAATTTATGTGTCAAGTGTCTTGGATTTTCTATGAAGATAATTTATCATCTACAAATAACAATTTTGTTCCTTTATTCTCAAATCTATTTTTAAAAAAATCCTCACCTGAGGATATGTTTTTGCTGATTTTAGAGAGAGAGGAAGGGAGAGAGAGAAATATTGGTTGGTTGCCTCCAGGGATCAAATCTGAAACCCAGGTATGTGCCCTGACTTGGAATCCAACCCATGACCCTTTAGTGCATGGGATGATGCTCCAACCAACTGAGCTATGCCAATCAAGGCTTTGCCAATTCTTACACACATTTTCCTTTTCTTATTATAGTGCCTAGGGTCTGTCATACAATGTGAATAGATGTAATGATAGCTTCTTATGTCCAGACTAGAGGCCCGGTGCACAAAATTCGTGCATGGGGGTTAGTGGGTAAGTATGTCCTTCAACCCAGCTTGCACCCTCTCCAATCTGGGACAGCCTTCTCACAATCCAGGACTGCTAGCTCCCAACCGCTTACTTGCCTGCCTGCCTGATTGCCCCTAACCACTTCTGCCTGCCAGCCTGATCACCCGCTAACCACTCCCCTGCCAGCCTAACTGCTCCCTGTCAGCCCAATTGATTCTAAGTGCCCTCCCCTACAGGCCTGGTTCCCTCCCACCAACTGCCCTCCCCTGCAGGCCTGGTCACCCCTAACCACCCTCCCCTGCAGATCTGATTGCCCTCAATTGCCCACCCTTGCAGGCCTGGTCCCTCCCAACTACCCTCCCTTGCTGGCCTGGTTCCTTCCAACTGCCCTCCCCTGCTGGCCATCTTGTGGTGGCCATCTTATGTCCACATGGGAGCAGTCATCTTGTGTGTTGGAGTGATGGTCAATTTGCATACTACTCTTTTATTAGATAGGATGATCCTTATTTTTTTCTGATTTTAAAGGGAAAACTTCTAAAGTTTCTCAGTTAAGAGTGATGTTTGCTCCTGGTTTGGGTAGATAGCTCTTATCATGTTAAGAACTGCCCTCATATTTCTAGTCTGTAACATGTTTTTACAAGAAAAAATATTGAGCCAAGACTGGTTTGGCTCAGTGGATAGAGTGTCGGCCTGTGGACTGACAGGTCCCAGGTTTGATTCCGGTCGGGGGCATGTACTTTGCTTGCGGGCACAACTCCAGTAGGGGGCGTGCAGGAGGCGGCTGATGTCTCTCATCGATGTTTCTGACTTTCTATCCTTCTCCCTTCCTCTCTGTAAAAAATAAATAAAAATATATTAAAAAAAAGAAAAAAGAAAAGAAAAAATATTGAAATTGTATCCAGTACATTTGGAATCCTTCCCTCATGCCCTGTACGGCAGCCCAGAGGCAGATAAGCAGGGGCTCTGCCAGCAAGAAGCAAAATCCCCATTGGGGGAAGTGGTCCTCTCACCTTCACTGCTTGGGCCACACATGACTTTGTAGCAAAGAAGATGCCACAGAGGACAGAATGTGGGTGGGGTGCGGGTGGCATGACCACACAACTGCAGGCTTAGGGAGAGGCTGGACTCGAATGAAGCAAAAGGGTTGTCATGGTTGTGGGGAGACGGCATTCTCAGAGGAGGACAGGAGCGCAGTCCCCGAGCCAGAGCGTGCCCGAATGTGCTAGCCCGAAAGCCGAGGGCTGCGGGCTGCTTGCCAGCAGGCCCTGATTTCTCTCCCAGACACCTGCACTGCACCCGGAACTACATCCACCTGAACCTGTTTGCATCCTTCATCCTCCGAGCACTGTCCGTCTTCGTCAAGGATGCGGCCCTCAAGTGGATGTACAGCACGGCTGCCCAGCAGCACCAGTGGGATGGGCTCCTCTCCTACCAGGTGTGTGGTGTGTCCAGGAAGGGCCTGGGGAGGCGGGCTGGCGGAGGCTGGTGTCCCCCACCTACCCAGGTCTGGCACAGAGAAAGGCAAGAGCTGCCCAGACCTGGTCCTCAGGGAGTCCCCACTCCGATGGGAGAGCAGTCCATCATGGCCCCCCAAGGAGACACGGCCCCTACCCTTAGGGAGTTCTCAGTCTGACACGGGGGATGGGTCAAGAGAGGCAGGGGTCAGAGCTGTTGTCCCCCCGGGACCCTTCCTCTGCCCCCAGGACTCTGTGAGCTGCCGCCTGGTGTTCCTGCTCATGCAGTACTGCGTGGCGGCCAATTACTACTGGCTCCTGGTGGAGGGCGTGTACCTATACACGCTGCTGGCCCTCTCTGTCTTCTCTGAGCAGCGCATCTTCCGGCTCTACCTGAGCATAGGCTGGGGTAAGGCACGCCGGCCATACATCCCCACCCCGACCTGTGGCACAAGGCAGGATGCGGGTGGGAGGGTCCCCCTCAAAGTTGCCTTGGTGCTCAGAGCACACTGCTGGGCTGGGGCAGGGCTCCCTGATAGCTCTCTCTTGGGAACAGGCCTTGCTGCCCATGGGGTTAGGGCTACCCTCCCCCTTTTCATAACCTTCTCCCTTAATGGAAGTCAGATCCACTGCATACACCACAGCCCTGCACCGTCCTCAAATCCCCCTGCCCCTAAGGCCCCTGGGACAGAGCCCACACCCACCAGCCCTGAGCAGCGAGGCCAGGAGGGAGAGGGAGATCTTGGGCCTCAGTGGGAGTCACTAGGGGGGCAGAGGGCTGTGGCTCTGTCACACAATGGGAATGAGAGGGTCAGAGGAAGGCGGGGTCATGGAAGCTAGCTGAGGAAGGTGGACCGCTGATGTGCCTGGAGCCCAGCCAGAAATGTTCTGGCCAAAAAAGTTTGCCAAGAACCACTGTGTCTTTTTTTTTTTTTCTGGAACATTTCTGGTTGTGCTTCTGCCTCTCGCCACATGGGATCCGGATGAGGAAAGGGTGGGTGGGGCAGGGACTGGGACTGGGACCCCAGCAGCAGCAGCAGCCCCTAGCCCCACTCGCCACCGGAAAACAGAATTGCTCCGGGGGCCCACCGGCGTCCACGGGATGCAGCAGAGGCCCTGCTGCCTGGCCTCCCTGGCCTGTGGGTCCCTGCTCCCTGCCCGCACCACAGGGCCCCCCTCCACTGGAGCGGCGACTATCCATCCACTACTCCCTCCCTTCACTCGCTCGCCTCAAGCTGCTCTGACTGCTGACCCGACTCCCAGGGACTTCCACTCAGTCATGGCCATGCTCCTTCTTGAAGGCCGGTTCATGCTGGCTCCTGCCCGGTCCAGCCCACCCCTCAGGAGGCCATGCACATTGGCTGCCACCCTGGCTCTGTGCTCTCTCACACTCCCCTGCTTCTGGCTGGCGTCCCTCAGCCACTCGGCTCCGGTGGCCCAGTGTAGAAGAGTGCCTCTAAGACGGCAATAGTGCGATCAATGTATCGAGGGCACCGAGGTGCAGATGGGCAAAGCCTCATGGGAGGGCCTCATGGGCAGAGCCAGCCCTGGTACAGCCTCCTGAGTCCCAGGCTCTGGTCCCCGCCTGTCCTGTCCGGTTCTCCAGCCGGCACTGTATCTCTTCCAGTCCCCTCTGCCCAGTGAAATATGCTCAGGCCTCTGCACAGATGGCCCCCTGGGCCTGGACTCTGCGCTCAGCTCCCTGCTCCCGCCTCCTTCCCACCCGCCAAGGTTCAGCCCCTCCCTGCCCTCCGAGGCCTCTTTATGCCACTAGGACAGTCAGGCGTGGCAGCTGGAGAGCCTGTGGAGAGCTAGGGTGGGCCAGTGTGGAGAGCTCTGTCCTCAGGGAGGGGCTGGTGATGTCCATTCTGGGAAATAGCATCAGCACTGGGAGTGCCCGTCACCATGACAACCTGTGGACAGGAACAATCAAAGGGATGTTGTGGTGTGTGCAGAGGAGGGGGTGTTGGTGGAGAGTTGATGGTAACACACCGTGCCCTGAGGTCTCGAGTGGGAAATGGGGGAGGGGTGCCAGTCTTTCCACCACCTCACTCCCCAGCTCAGGGCTCAGGGTCTGAGGGCCATAAGGGCTGGACCCCCTCCCCAGTCAGAGCAGCCTCTTCTTGAGGAATTGCGATATGGAGATACAGAGAAAGAGCGACAGAGGGACAAAGGCAGAAGGTCGGAGAGAGTCACAGAGAGACAGCGCCCACTGTGATGCCAGAAGGCCTGGCCCCGTTGGCAGGCTTGGGACAATGAGCAGCTTCTTGTGTGAGCAGAAGGATGAAAGTGGGGACTCCAGCATAGCAGGGGGTTCCCAGAAGGCATGTCCATGGGTAGCCAGGCACCCCTAACCTCCAACCCCCAGGAGGCTGCACAGGAGGAAGACAAGTGTGGACGAGGGCCCCATTACTTCTTGGAGCTGGCTCTGGGTCTTAATTCAAGCTTTCTCTGCAGGAAGCCTTGTTGATTTTCTAAATGGGAGAAAGATGAAGCCACCAGGGAGTGTGTAATGTTTGCATGCGGCAGAGCTGTGCCTGTTTTTAGAAAGGCTTTGTTAAGGAGATGCTGATGAATGAATGAAGCCCCATGTCTGATATCATGAGTGAGTCCCAGTCCTGGAGTGGGGTCTCTAAGAAAAAGAACAGCATGTGCTCGGGTGCCCAAGAAGGGCTCTTGGAGTTGACATGTTCTTGCCTGGAGAGCTTCCCTTCTCTAAATGCTATACTGCGTCCCTCATCATCCATCCCCTTCTCCCTGAGCATCTTCTGTGCTGGGGCCTTTGGAGGCATCTGCACCTCGTCTGGTCTCATGAAAGCCTGTTATTAAAGCATCATGAATACTGAGAGGTCTGTTGTGTTCAAATAAATGGCCAAGAGGAAGCTCTCTGAGGAAGCTGTGCGCTTCTCTGCTTCCTCCATGCCTGTCTGCAGCTCCACACACAGCAGCTCCACACATGCGAGCCAGTTGACTGCTGCTGTTGAGTGAACAGCACATGTTGAGGACCTGGATAATGGTGGCAGGAAAGGCTATGAAGTGTGTCCTGCCCTCGAAGCATGCTCCCGGGGGAGACCCCCCAAAGCCACACATGCATACACATAGACCCCCACCCACACCTTAATATGCACCCTGTTTCCTACCTCAGACACCCACATCTCCAGCCCTGCCAAGGGCACCTATAGAGACAGACATGGAGGGAGTTAGTGTAGAAGTCACTGAGGGGACTGGCACGAGTGGGAATTGCAGTCCCCCCTGAGCCTCCTGAGCCAACCCCTCTCCATCTGTCCCGTGAGGATGGACAGTCTGTAAGTCAGCACACACACACACACACACACACACACACACACACACACTGAGCTCTCCGGGAGCTGAGTGCAGGCTCTGGAAGTGAGGGAGGCTCTAGCTATTTGCCATTTGTTTGCCATTCGCTGCAAACAAATGACCCCAGAACTTAGCTGCTTAAAACAATTGTTACCTCGAAGTTTCTATGTCAGGAATCTGGTTCACCTTAGCTGGCCTCTGGCTCAGGGTCTCTGACAGATGCAACCCAGCTGTCAATCAGGGTAGCTGTCATCTCAAGGCTGAGCCGGGATTGGAGAATCCACTGCCAAGCTCACGCATGAGGCTCAGGACAGGAAGCGAAGGGCCTTGCTGGGTGCTGAGTGGAGGCTGCATTCCTTGCCACAGGGACCTCTGCCCTGGCTAAGTGTCCTCATGACACAGCAACAGGTGACCTCATTGAGTGAGAAAGCCCACAACAAGCCTTTTCTAATCTTTTACAATAGTGTTTTATAATCTGATCTACGAAGGGTCATGCCATCACTTCCACTATGCATCCTTTGTCACCCAGCCCAGCCCTGGTACAAGGCAGACTACGCCAGGGTGTGGATGCCAGGAGGTGGGGACCTCTGGGGGCCCTGGTGGAGCCTGCCACCACTGTCAAGTCTCAGCCAAGTAGAAAGCGCTGTTGCTGTTCTCATGGCTGTAGGCCACGGTGCGGTTAGTTGGGCTGCCGGCATCAAGGTCCTGTTCCCACCCCAGACTCTCCCCAGTGCCTTGCAGGTGTGTGTGGTCAGGAAACAGGTGTCTGGCAGGGCGCATGGTGCCTGAAGAAATGGACTGAGATGGGGGTGTGGGCTGAGGCCAGGGGGAAGCGCATCAGAGGTTTGGCCTGTTCCCACCTCATGCAGCATGTTCTCCCCCCTCCATGGCCCTCTCTGTGAGGAAGGCTAAGGAATCGGGTAGGCGTGGCTCCACCACCTGTTCTTCATGCACCCACACCAGCCTCGTTCCACACCTGCTGGAAAGTGTGGTTTGGGCTGGGCATGGAGAGGGGCTCAGGAGGGGGAGGCCAGGAAGGAGAGGATGCTGGGTGTGCACACGCGGTGGCCCCAGCCTGCCATCCTCTCTCCCCTCTCCCTCTGCTCTCAGGTGTTCCCTTGCTGTTTGTCACCCCCTGGGGCATTGTCAAGTACCTCTATGAGGATGAGGGGTGAGTGTCCTGCTTCTCTGGGTGAGTGTGCTGATGTCTCTGTCTCCAAACCCTGTGTGGGTTCCTTGGCCCTGGGCCCTGCCGCTGGGACCGTCGGGAGGATAAACTGAGGGACCAGAGCTGAATTTGTGACTGGTTCTCTCCTGCTCTGTCCACCCTCCGTGGGATTGTATGAGGACCAATGGTGCGGGGCCTGTGGAGAGCATGGCGCCCCCTCCAGGTTCTGTAAGGACTGACTGAAGTGTTTGTTGCTTTGTGTATGGTGCTGGGTGCAAACATGCCTGTGTTCATGGGCTCACGTATGTCTGTGTTTAGGGCTGTGTGAGTGTGGCAGAAGGCCTTTGTGTGGGTCTGTGGGGTGGTTGTTGGGTAGCTCCCGGTGGCAATGCTTGTATGGCTCTGTGTGTCCCCTGGGTGCCAGGTCTACTTCTGTGCCCTGTGCCTGTACTGTGCCGGGGTCTGGGCCCAATTGGGTGCCTGTGTGTCTCCCTCTCCAGCTGCTGGACCAGGAACTCAAACATGAATTACTGGCTCATTATCCGGCTGCCCATTCTCTTCGCCATTGGGGTGAGTGGCGGCTGGGGGTGGCCCTGGGTATGCTGTGGGGGACGGGGAAATGTGTTGTGAGAAGGCCTCCGGCCACCCTCCCGTCTGCCCTGCAGGTGAACTTCCTCATCTTTGTCCGGGTCATCTGCATTGTGGTGTCCAAGCTGAAAGCCAACCTCATGTGCAAGACGGACATCAAGTGCAGGTGCGTGACCACCGGCTCTGCCCGGCACCCTCAGCCTTCCTTCCGCCAGAGATGGAGCTCCCGGGTGCCCAGCTTAAGCCTGCATGACCTTCTCCCACCTGGACTTCACCTGTGACCCACGCCTTGCCCTCCTCCCTATATCTGGGCAGCTCCTGGGCTTGGATGGGGGAGAGGGGCTCGACTGCTGCCTCCTTCCTTCCAAGCAGCCTATCCCAGGGTATTGGGGTGGGAGGGTGACTGACCCAGATGCCAGGCCTTGGTGGGGATTTAGAGCACAAAAGGGAAGAAGAGTTCATGGGAGAGGCCCAGAATGACATCTCCCCCTGCCCCTCTCCCCCAGACTTGCCAAGTCCACATTGACGCTCATCCCCCTTCTGGGCACCCATGAGGTCATCTTTGCCTTCGTGATGGATGAGCACGCCCAGGGAACCCTGCGCTTTGTCAAGCTGCTCACAGAGCTCTCCTTTACCTCCTTCCAGGTGACCATAACTGGGGCCCCTCCCTGCAAAGTCCTAGAGTGAGTGTGGGGCAGAGCCAGCCGGTAGCAGGCAGACAGGCAGCGAGGCCTGGAGGAGAGTGGTCCTTGCCCAGATTATGTGGTTGGAGCCGAGCCTGAGCTGGAATCCCCAGGTGCCCTGATGCCCAGGACAGTCTTTTCTGTAAGCACAGTGACAAGAAGCCTTCCCAGATGTAGCCGTGGGCACCCAGCTATGAATTGATCCTCTCCACTAGTATTAGAAGATGCTGCTTCGGGGGTGCAAGTGTCAATGGGGACATAGGAACATAAGAAACTGGTCCCAGCCTCTCAGGAACCTTATGGAATGGCCACGAGCATGCGGGCCTGTGTGTTCACTTGCACACATACTTACATCATATACTCACACATACACATTCACATGCATATAGTCACACACATACACAAGCACACATGTGCACACACACTCACACGCACACACTTATATGTGCATGCACACACAGCACACACAGATACATACATGCACAGATGTATGTGCATACTCATAGACACACACATGCACACAGGCACATACACATATGTACACACATGCAGACACACACATGCACATATACTCATATTCACACATTCACATGCACACACAAACACACATGCACACATGCAGACACACATGCACACCTGTGCATGCATACTCACATTCACATGCACAGAAACGCACATGCACACACACATGCACACACATATTCACATAAACATACTCTCATGTACATGCACACACAGACACCCATGCACACACATATGCATACATGCACACACATACTCAGGCACATAGATCGGAGTTCTGGAGCACTTTTTTCCTGAGGGAACATGGGGCTGAGCCAAGGAAATCGGCAAGGTCAGAGGTCCCTCCTTTCTGGGGCCCATTGTCCTCTAAGGGAGACAGGAGGGCTCTTGGAGCATCTGGGCAAGAGGACTTCTTGTTCCTCCAGAAAGGAGAGGAGAGGAGCCCCCCAGCCTGGGCTTCCCAGTCTGAGCAGGGAAAGCTGGGGTGGGAGCCTCATGGAGCTGGGGACCAGGGCCATCTACAGGATGCCGGCCTCCCCCTGCCCCCTGCCTCTCCCTCCTCCCTCTTCCTTCCACCTCCTCCCTACTGATGCGCCTCTCATTTCCAGGGGCTGATGGTGGCTATCTTGTACTGCTTTATCAACAACGAGGTAAGGCCTGAGGAGGGGTGTGGGCATGCTGCTAGGCTGCCACTCTAGGTGTTCTGGAGCTGTTCAGTGGGGACCCCCACAGTCTTCCAGCTCAAACACTTACTTAGCAAACCCAGTTTTCTGTGTGCCTCTCTCTCTCTCTCTCTCTCTCTCTCTCTCTCTCTCTCTCTCTTTCTCTCTTTCTCTCTCTTACACACACACACACACACACACACACACACACACACACACACACACATGTATGCAGGCTTACCTAACTATCTGTGAGTTTGGGGAAGACCCAGCCTCATGGTAAGGAAGTCCTGAGTGAACAGGTGGTGAGACTGTTACAAGGTGATTCAACAGACGTGTCCACAGCCCAGACTAGGGGCTTTAATAATCACCGTCTCTATTAATTGTCACAGCCTCTTCCCCCAAGAAATCCCTGCTAAAATTCGGGTTTTGATATTTCCATGATCCACACATGAGAACACTGACGGTCAGAGACGAAGAAGCATGCCCAGGTTTGGCCTGGAAGAGTGGCAGGGCCAGGACTCAGTGAGTTCTGCCTGGAAGAAGAAGCCAGCTGCCCGTCTTGTAGGCAGGCCAGAGCCCGGCCACACGGGAGCTCCTCTGTGGCCTTCTGGCTGCTGGGTTGGGAGGAGGGCTCTGGCTGACCCCACACCCTCTCCTGGAGACCCCATGGGACCACAGCCTTCCCCCACTGGGATGGCCAGTCTGTGTCTGTGGGTGCCTGGGGGAGGCTGCTTGCTCCAAGGTACCAGCTTGGCTCTAGAACAGGAACACCCCCAAGCCATCAAAGTGGAAATCACAAATCTCTCTCTCTCTCTCTCTCTCTCTCTCTCTCTCTCTCTCTCTCTCTCTCACACACACACACACACACACACACACGCACGCACGCACACACACACACACACACACACCTTCCAGGGGAGAAAACAAGTAATAGTCCCACAGACAGCACAGGGCCGCCTGGGTAAGTTTCCACAAGAGGCCTGACCCCCAGAAGGTAGGCACCCTTCCCCACAGCCTGGAGGAATACTGAGGCTCTGTTCACTGCATCCAGGTAACTGCAGGTGAGGGTTTGCCTCAGGGGGCTGGAGCTCAGGTGACCCAGGGACACTGTTCATTCAGGACCCAGCTCTTGGTGTCGCTGAGTCTGGGATCCGAGCTCAGAGATCTTAGAGTCTGTGCACTCATGCAAACTACACTTTTGCTCTGGGAGTGGGGGACAAGGGGAGCAGCAGTGCGGACCTTGGAGTTTCAGGGATCTTAGAAGATGCTCCAAGAAGCAATGTGATGCAGCAGGAAGGATGCAGAATATGGGCAATGGCATCAGATTTCTGCTCTGGTGCAGGCCCCATCGCTTAATGAGCTGTGACATTGGGTGAGTGACAGACCCACTCTGAACCTCAGTTTCCTCATCTACAAAAAGGAGGTGATAATGCTCACAGGGTGTGGACTCAGATCTCTGAAGGAAAGGGAGGTACCTCCGGAGCACTTGCTGTGTATAAGGTGCTCGAGGGTTTTAATGAACCCAATCCTGTGTAGCAGCTGTTATCCTCCTGTTACAGGTGAGAAAATTTAGTCTGAGCAACAGCCCCCATTCCATGGCTAGAAAGCGGTAGAGCTTGCAGTCTGTGGGAGGCAGCCTACGCAGGCGTCAGAGCTGCTGGGACTGGCGAGATGGAGGCAGCACCAGGCAAAGGGTATTCCCAGGGCAGGTCTCAGAGGGCTGGCCAGCCTGAGGGGGTGGGCCAGGCAAGGAGGGAAGGCGGGTGTAGAGGACACTCAGAAGGATGGCATTCCCTGCAGGAATGGCAGAGCCAGAGGGATGGTGTGCCACCTGGCCCAAAGCGCTGCTGCTTTATCTTCTGGGGGACAGGGGCAGGGTGGCGGGTGTCCCCTCCTGTGTGTGCTCGGCAGGGGGGCAGAGGCCTGTGAGGAGAGAATGGGGATCCTTGCTACCATTTCTCACTCAGTCTCCCCGTTCCACTTCTCACTTACCCCTCCCCTTTCCCAGAACCTGCTGGCAGCACACACTCACACCCCACACCTGCACGCACCTGTGCAATGGCTTCCCCACTGCTGTGCAGCATCTCACCCAGACCCTGTCTCAGTCACTTCTGATTCCAGTCTTAAAGCCCAATCTCCCTGTCACCTCCCGGCTCAGCTGTGTAAGGAGGGAGGGATGGGCACATACCCCGCTCTGCTCTTGGCAAATAATTTGACCTCTGAATCACCAGATCCCTGTTGGCCTCTCCTGGGGGCTCTCCCAGGCCTTGGGGTCCGGGAGGCCCACCCAGTGCATCTTTAAACCCTCGTGAAGCCCCTGGTGCCCTGTATCTCCCAGCAAGAAGACAGACCTGTCACCATCTCTGGGCCACAAAAGCACCCGTGGCTTTTGGGCCGAGGCCTATCCTTCAGGCCCAGGGTTGCCATGACAATGCCAGGTACTTATGACCGGAAGAGAAAAGATGGCCCGGGCATTGGTCTTGTGTGGTGGCCCGGCACCTGCGGCCCATGGACAGGGAGCAGGCCCAGGGAGGGGTGGCCTGGGTGAACTTGTGGCAGTTCCTGTTCTCTGACTCTGGAGCCTGAGTGCTGGTCCGGTTCTGGCAATGCCTGGCTGTGTGGCCTGGCAGTCACTTTGCCTCTCTCCCCAAGTGCAAATGGCGGTGAATAAGCTTTACCAGTTCACCCCAACCCCAGAGCCTGGCTTGGTGCCCAGCCAGAGAGGCCATGGAAGGCAAGGATGGGGGTGAACTTAGGGGTGCAGTGCTGGAACAGGTTCACACTTGCGTCGTTGTCCATGCCGCTCCATTGTAATAGTCTGCTATCCAGGAGCCCAACATCAGGGGCTTATTTGTTACTCATTCATCCATTCAGCTCCTTTAAGAAACACTTATTGAGTACCGACTGTATGCCGGGCACTGCGTCAGGTTCAGAACAGGTGAGGTGAGGAAGGTATGGTGCCGGCCCTCCCACTTGAGTTGCAGCAGGGGGTGCAGAAACAAGTATGGCCGAGAGAGTCGGGGGAGGCAGGGCTGTGGGTACGAGACTGGCTTTGGAGTCAGCCCCGATAAGTTCAAATCCTGGCTGAGACCCAGAGAGATATTTTTAAATAGGTTTTTAAAAATTGATTTCAGAGAGGAAAGGAGAGGAGGAGAGAGAGAGAAACATTAAATGATGAGAGAGAATCATTGATCAGTTGCCTCTGCAACCTCAGGCATGTGCCCTAATGGGAATCGAACTGTGACCTCCCAGCCGGGCCCAGAGAAATACTTAATTATTACGTACCTCAGTTCCCTAACAGGAGCTGTTCACAAGGTTGCTGTGAAAGTTAACTAAAATAATCCAGGAAAATGCTGCATGTAGTAGCTCCCAGTAATTGCTGCTTTGAAACGAGAGGGACTGCAGCGGAGTTTCGGGAAAAGTGCCGAGGATGATGGGCAGAGAGGCCCAGCGTCGGCACGCTCGGGAGCCCTGGTCCTGCCTGGTTTCCTGCTGGGGTCCAAAAGACCCCTTCAGTCCCTGGGGTGGCTGCCCATGAGGTACCCCAGTTTACCATCTCTCCCTCCAAACCCCCAGTTAATGGCTCCTGCACAGAGGCCACCATTGTCTCAGATGTCCCCGTCCCAGCTGTGAGCACACGCTCCACCCGCACTTTGCTGGGCAGGGAGCTGGTGCATGGTGGGGGCTACACGTGTCCACTCCCCCTCCCTCCGCACCCGGGGCCTGGGCTCTATGGCGTAGCCTAAGGCACTGGGCCCATCCTGGCAGGCACGCCCTTGGCACCCCCTCTCCAGTCAGTGCAGAAGACATTCTTTAAAGGGGTGGTGAGTGGCACACTGGACATCGGTGGGCCCAGCTGGGTGGACATCGGCCCTGCAGCAGCAGCAGAAGAGGGTGTTTGTGCAGGGGCAGATGGGCATTGGCAGGGAGCTGCTTCCTCCAGCTGCTGGCAGCTGGCCATCAGGTGGCTGGAACCTGAAAAGGGAGAATCAGGCCCCAGACATTCTGGTGTGGGGAGGCCTGGGTGCAAGGGTGGGCGTAGGGGAAGTTCTGGGAAGCACTTAGGGAAGTCCCCAGAAGAGCCCTCCAGGCACCCTGGGCTGGATGTGCAGGTCCCAGCAACCCCTGGGGAACCTGGGTCACCAGCACATGGCCACGAGCCTGTGGCGACTCGGGGATCCGCAGTGTTAGTTGGAGTTGATCTCTGTGCCCATAACGTGGTCCCCAAGCACCAGACCCCTTGAGGAGGCTTTTCCCAAGGAGGTCCGAGCCCCACGCAGTAGGGTCCTGGTTGACTGACCTCATCAGGCCGCACCCCTGGGGTCGAGACTGGTTCCTGGATGGGATTAGATCAAGCACAGGCAGCGAAGCCCTCATCCACGGCCCCCTCCTTACTGCTGCTCCCAGGCGCAGCCTTGACCATCCTTTCTTCCTCCCTCCCCGTGAAGCCGGGGAGTTTAGAAGGGTCTGGGGTGGGCACTGTGACGGGTGGGGGCATGTGTCCCTCTCCTCTGTCGTCCAGGCTGAAAAGTCAGATTCTCTCTCCTCTTCTCCCTCTCATCTCCCTGAGTTTCTCCCTCCCGTTCTCTTCCATTACATGATCCCGAGATGGATTATAAAGGTGCTTGGTGAGTCAGAGTTTAGAGATGGAAGGGACCGATTAAACCATCAAGCCCATCTCTCTCCTGAGTTGAGGCGGAAAATAGGAGACAACAATAAACAATTTTATTGGGATATTAATTTAGGCGCCCGAAGGCCTTGACTCGTGTCTCTTAATGCAATGCAGTGGATGCTTCCCTTCCCCGCTAATGTAATCACAGCCATTCTGTGAGCAGTCGGTTTGCATGATGGCTTTTGTTCCCTCCTTTCCCACGAAGGTCCAGCTGGAGTTCCGGAAGAGGTGGGAGCGCTGGCGGCTGGAGCGCCTGCACATGCAGAGGGACAGCAGCATGAAGCCCCTCCAGTGTCCCACCAGCAGCCTGAGCAGTGGGGGCGCAGTGGGGAGCAGCGTGTACACTGCCACCTGCCAGGCCTCCTGCAGCTAAGCCTGGGGCACCCGCCCTCCCAGGTGGGGGAGACCCTCCCAGGGTGGGGCCCGGGAAGGGAGGGACAGCTGCTGCTCTCAACCCCCTCCCGCCCCTTCCCCCCTCACTTCCCCTTCCCCAACCCATCAGACAGGCAAATGGGCAATGCCTCCAGGACTCGGACGCATTTTCTCTGAAGAGAAGCAGCCTGCTAATTTGATCACAGTGGCGGGAAGAGAGGAAAAGCGATTGCTGCTAAAATGAGGATCTCTTCCCGTTAAGCCACAGGCCCCTGGGGTTCCCCGAGACAGAGCAGCAAATCAGCCCCAGATCAAACATAAGGCCAATGGCTTATTAGTGGGACTGCGGCTGTCGGAGGAGGTGGTCCTGAGAGAAGCAGACATAACCCCAGCCAGAGTAGAGCTGGGTAATGCAGCATTGCCCTGCCTCTGGATGGGTCCCCAGCCCATTGGCCTCCTCAGTCAGGAGCAATGGTCACATGTCCAGGTCACTGGTTCCCCTCTGCTTGCCCCTCATCTTTCCACCAGCTTCTCTTTGCAGAGGTTGGGGCTGCAACCAGCAGCTGTTTCTAGAAATGGCTGTGGGTCATGTCCCTGCCCTTGCCACAGCCAGGGAACCAGGCAGGCACACTCCCGAGGAGCCCGGCCCTATGCATGAGCCCCGAACTCTTTCCTGGAGATGCTCAGGAGCTCTCTGGGTTCCCTTAGGAGCTTCAACAACATCCACGCCAGGGACTTAGGTTGCCCGCTGCCGACGAAAACCCAGGAGCCGCACCACCCTGTGGACATGCTTTTACTTCTGGCCAGATTCTGCAACTTGCATGGGAGTTTGGGTGCCTCCTCTAACTTTAAATGTGACCTCTTGTGGGACAACTGCCAGGCCCCACTGTTATGGAGACAGTCTTCCCCTCCTTCTGAAATCCCCCCACTGGGGAGCTTGTATAGACTGGATCCGCTTTTCTTCATTGCTGTGAATAGTCTGTATGTGCAAACGTGCCATTCTGGTTTCTCCCACCTGATGAAACAAGAACTAAATCGTGGTGGTGGTGATGTTTTTGAGGGGTGGGGGTGAGGTTGTCACTCATTGGACTCCTCCACACTCAGAGTCGATTAATGTTTGCCCTGCCTCCAGTCTCATCCCATAAGTTATGAGTAGTAGTAACCTGCTAATCCTGCCACAGCCACAAAGAGCAAGCAGACACATAGCAGCACCACAGATTCCCAGAAAAAAGGAAGCCAGCCAACCTGGGAGGCTGGTGGCAGGATAGAGCTCTCTGGAGTCCTGACCTTTAGGAGTCCATCTCTCCCTCCTCTGTTTTTAGTGGTGGGGGCCTCCCCCAAAACCTTACACCAGACACGTTCTCACCAGAGGTGTGTGACACGCAGGGAAAATAATAATGGGACATAAAACACGTCAAGCAGAAAATTTCTTATACCTCAGCTTCAGCGAAGTGTTGTGTCTATGTTAATAGGGAAGCTGGGCCTCAGGCTAATGAAGAGCTGTTTGTACTGCCTCCTCGATGGTGGAGTCAGGGCCGCCTGCCCAGCGGGCACCACTCATTGGCTCTTTTTGGAGTGTGGAGGGGTGATGAGCACTGGGGTGTTGATGGGGGTGGGGGGGACAGCTCTGGTGCAAGCATTTAGGTTTTGGAAGATTTTGAGAATATTGATACACTGCACAGCAACAAAGAAAGAGACATATGGTATTTCCTGCAAGAAATACATTGTTGAGGGGAGACAGTATTTAGTTAGGGACACCTGAGAAGCTCTGGCAATTTGGTAAGCACAGTTCTTTTCCTGACTGGTACTGGCAATTCCTGATTTCAGAAGGCTCGTCACACCCCCACATCTCAAGCCTTTTAACACTGAGGGACTTTTTCCTTCTTGGATACTTACCAGATACTGAACTGAAGAAAATATTTTCTTTGTTCCAAGACCCACACTATTAATATTCATTTGAACTGCAGTGCACTCCTTCCAAAGCTGTTCCCAAACTGTCCTAAATGAAAAATAGTCCTAACAGATCTGGGAACCATCAGATGCAAGGTACTCCGGCATCCACCAGCCGTGGGTCTGGAGCTTTGCATGCCTGATGCGGTGGGTCTGGAACTTGTCTGCCTCTGTGCTGAGGGAACTACCGCTGACCAGCAGGGTGTGGGCCCTGGAACTGAGCAGCCCTCAAGATCTGGTTTCAGCACTCTGGCCAGCTCCCTGGACTTGTTAGGGGCTTAAATCCTGTCAGCCTGTCCTTGCCATTTCAATCTTTGGAGCAGCTAAATCACAGAACTGAAACAAACCATGTTGCAGTTTCCTTCCCTTTCAAAGGCCTTTACAGGTTGTGGCATGATTTTAGATCGCTTCAATGCAATTCTTGCTGAAGACCACCCCAGTGGAGTTCTAGACTCAAGAGCAGGAAGGACCTTGGAGAACCCTCCTGCCTGAGTTACAGTGAGGAGGGAGGCAGGCAGAGCTGACGTGCCCAAATTCACAGTGCTAGATGGCGGCTGAGCTGGGCCAGAACCTGACCAATTCCTGCCTCTCCGGCCATGAGGCCTCTAGCAAGGATAGGAGAAAAATATAAATGGCTACACCAATGCTCTAAGTAAAATTTAACTGTCATCTGGGTTTCCGTTAGAGAGCAAATAGCAGCAACTGTAGGTCCCATCTCCGCGGTGACTTATTTTACTGAGACAAGAGGTAGTGTGTGCTTTACAATCTCTATGCCATACTTCACTCATCCTTGTCTTAAAATTAAGAAATGAAATGCCTAAGGCATAGAAACAGTGAGTGGGCCATCTCACATAGCAAACCCAGTGCTCTTCCAATGGTCTGGCTTCATGTTTTCCTGCTGCTCCTGTACTTGTTGGAGAAGTACTGGCAGACAGACAGAGTGGACTGAAGGAGCCCTAGGAGGGTCCTGGCCCTCTTTTGTTTTTTTGTAGTGCTCCCTGAAGTGGAAGAAGACCAGCAAACTGGGCAATGTTAGTCTGGCAAAGATGGCATAGCCACCAAGAAGGGCAAATAGAGTCAGTTCATATCCATGCCCAGCAAGGCTCAGACACCTCATCGACATGGGCCATGTTTCAGCAGCTTCTGTCTCCTTTCCCTCCTGTCTCTTTCTTCCACAAGGAAGGAACACTCTGAGTGTGTGTGTGTGTGTGTGTGTGTGTGTGTGTGTGTGATCCTGCGCATGGCAGCATAAAGTTAGGAGATGATGAATCTAGAATCTTCCCACCCACTGTGAAGGTCATGGGACCACACAACCCTGGGCGAGGATGTGTGGGAGTCTGAGCAATAGATGCTTCCTCTCCATGCGCAGACAGTGCTGCCATTATTGCTAATGCCTGCTACGTGCTCTGGGAAGGCAAAATCTATTCCAAAGGTTTATTTTCCTTTCCACTGAATTGATTCTAATCTTCAGTGCTGACCCCGCTTTTGGCTCCTACAATGCAAACTATGAAAATCCTCCAAATATGTCAGCTTACTCTGCTAAGACAACTATGTGAATGATATTCTAAATATTCAACAGAAATCAAATTAGTGTCATCTTTTTTTCATCTTTTCGCTGGAGCAAGTTTTCTTGGGAAGCAACATGTGCAAAGTGAGAAACGTCTGCAAGCAACCCACCATGCCTTGCAGTGTTACCTGCTGGCTCCACGCACTCGGCCAAGCAGGGCCACACCAGGAAGCGTGGTTAAGCAGTGTAATTTGAAACACTTTACTTAACACCACATGTGTCTACAGTATCTATAATTACTTCTGCTCTGTCAATGGATACAGATTGGCAGGAAGCAGATAAGAATTATTTTCCCATTAACTCCTCCAGGTCTCTTGGATTTTGCCTGCATCTGAATCTGGCCAAGGGGAATTCTCTCCTCCCCTTGCTCATTTTAGCCAGTTTTCAGGACCTCATCTAGCAGCCCTGCAATTCCCTCTGTTACATCCAACCTCCTCTGCACCCCCCCTCGACTCACTTCCTCAGCCCCCTCCTCACAATGAGCTCCCCACATGTGTCCCCTCAGTGGGAGTGGACCCTGCTCGCCATGCTGTGAATGCCATTCTCTCAGCTGTGACCAATTTAGGGGTGCAGCTGGGAGGCAGGCGCTGCCAGGCTGACAGTGATCCACCGAGTTCCGGACTGAGCGCAATGAGGAGTGCGGCCACCGGTGGCTCAGATCCGAACTTGCACGGGGGTCGTGCAATCTTCCTGAAGGGGCCTGTCAAAACTATCAGTGACTGTCAACCGGACAATCTAGCATGACTAATTATCACTGCGTCATAGTAGTCAGCAGACAGAAAACAGACAAACGAGGGTGTTGGGTCTTTGGATGTGGGGAGAAGAGCGCTTCTTCTAAGCCTGGAACATGGAACACTTTGCTGGCTTCTTTCCCTGGGAGCCAGTGGGTTGGTGGGTCGGGGCCAGATTCACAGACAGACAAGGCTCGGTCTTGCCCAATGGCTCACACTTCACTTCCAAATCTGCAGTTCTTCTAAGCCCCTCCCAATCAGATAAAACCTCAACATCCCCTTGGTTTGGATAAGTTTGATGGGATCTTTAAACGCACCGAGAGAGGTGAGCCACACTTGCTGGAGGGACAATGCTTTTTGTCTGCAGTGCTTTGAGATGTTGGCTCCTCATTCATGTCTCAATAAGGTAATTGTCATGCAATTTCTTACTGTAGAGACTCATGTAAAATGTGACCTGCAGCTATAGGTAGCAAACGTGTACGGTGTGTAACCCCTTGTACAGATGTGAACGGGTTCGGGCTCTTTCTCAATTTGCCTGGTAAACCCAATAAAGGCCTGTCATCACTGTGTCTCTCTAGCTCTTCTTTTGGGAGAGGAAATTTTCTGCAGTGTCAAACGAGGTGACTCATGGTGCAGCAAAAAAACACAAAGATGCCATTTCCAGCCCCAGGAAGAAACCTTGCTCACTTTTGCATCCTGATTTTCATCTTCAAAGCACTTAGCACATACTCATTTATCTGCCGAAGACTTTATGCAGGGACTGCGATGTCATTTCATTAGAGAAGTTGGTTGGTCGAGTGGCTTAAACAAAGACTTGATGGCCAAATGGATGTCTTTAGATTCCACTCATTCATTTGATCCCCCGTCTAAATGAACTCAGTCCATTAAGTCCATTTCTTTAACAATATCAACAAAAGCCATAAAAGCAGGAACCTTGTTTGCAAAGCAGACACAGAATTTGAATGGAGCTGCTGGTTAGAGATTCATCTTCAGAAAAATGAACTTTTCACCAATTTAAATCTTTGCTCGCCCTCCAGATTTGCAATCCCCTCTCATAGCAGAGAACATTCTCCCTAATTCCTCCACCATTCAGTTACCATTACTAGTAGAAAATGAATGTACTTCTCCAAAGGTCTCTTTAAACACACCTTCTTTTTAGACAAGCTGTAGCCATTGTTCAAACAGAATAAATCTTATTCTGGGAGTAAACTACAAATGTAGCCAGCCCCTATCTGCAGGCAGAATCTTTGCATTTTGGAGTTTCTGCACCAACCTTGCTTTTGATTTCGTCTCCTTTCTCCTCCCCCAATCCTTGTTGCTGTTGTCACCTCTCTGCATCTTCGCCCTGACACTCAGCTGGACAGGCTAGAGCTCAAACTGTTCCCCCTTCCCACCCCTGAGAATACCTGCTCCAACCAATGCAGCTAGAAACTGCTAAGAAACACGGGTTTAAACTGCACAGGTCCACTGGTACTCGGATCTCTTTCAGAGAATTCACTTTGGCCCACCCTATCCCTGGATTTCTAATCCACCTGTGGATTCAACCAACCACAAATCAAAAACAGTCTTTTCAATCCAGGGTGGGAATCAAATGGAGGAGGAATCAGAGAGAATGTGTTCGTCTATGAAGAGGGAGTTGCAAATCCAGAGGCCAAGCGCCGACTGTATGCATTGTTCTATAGCATTTCATACAAGGGACTGAGCATTCATGGGGTGCTTGAGCCAATGCCCTGCAGATACCGAGAGATGACTATAGTGAAAGTTTGCAGCAGTCAAATTGCACATGGATCTTCAATGGGGGTGAGGGAGGATTCAGTGCCTCTAACCTCACGTTGTCTGAGGGTCACCTGTAATGACCACATTGGTAGGACCCTGAAAGTCGGGTAGCTGCAACCTTGGTAAAAGAAGGTGCACTCTGGTTTAACAGGGCTTAACCCGAGGCTGAGGGGAGGGCAAGAGGAGCTGCCCTGCCCTTCAGAGGCTCAGCCATGGGGGTAACAGATGATATGAATTCACCTTGTTCACCTGCAATATAAAGCCGCATTCAGGGATGCTCCACAGGAGGGGGTGACTGAGTTCCCTTCAGAATCTGTGACAGTCTCACCCACATGCCATCTGTATCGGCTTTCCCAGGGGTGGGAATTACCTCACTCCCCAAATCTTCTCTCATTTTCTTCTCAAAAGCCAATGCCAGAAGCACACACAGTTCCCTTTCTTTCAATCTCTCTCCTTCCCTTCCCCCACCCCCCCATGATAAAAAGACTGAGAACAGTGGGTCTCCCTTATCAGAAACAGCAGGGAAACCCATGCAGTACAAACTGGAAGGGATGACAGGTATAGGCAGAGAGCTAGAGACAGTGGAAAAGTAGGTCCAATACTGGGCCAGGAAGGAGTAGGAATTGTGCTCCCAAAAGTGGGTAGTAGTTATAAAGAATGATGAAGAGGTCAGAATATAAGACAAGTAAATGAAGGAAAGCAGCAGACTGTTTAAATGTGAAAAAGAGCTGCAGGATAAGAGGGGTGGGAATGCAGAGGTGAATCACAGGTGGCCAGTCAGCGAGAGGGAGCCAAGAAGGACCAGGTCTGGTTGGCGGTGTTAACTTGCTTCCATAAATCGAGCTGTATCCCTGCAGAATTCTCTAATCCCAAACTGTGATAGATGACTTTCTCCAGTGCAAAGGATCATTTTAACTAACAGAATGACTTAAGAAAGAAAAAAAGACCCATCGTCTAGAGTAAATCCAACAATTAAAAATTTTCCCCACTGACTCAGGGCACCAGTGTTAGAATGAATTACTGCAGCTCCTCCCCGGGCAGGACCAGCAGATTCAGAATTTATCCATGTTACAACCTCTAAGAACAAAATCAATAGCTGAGAATTATAAACACCGAGCGCCCTATGCCAAGAGATGGATTGCTTTGGGGCTCAAGTGGGCTGGAGGGCACTGGCAAGCAATTTATTTTTTAACTTTCCAGATCCCCAAGGTAAAAGCAGCAAGGACTTGAAATAGTAAATAGAAGTTACAGAAGCCTTTTTAGCTCCAGTGACTAAGGTGGAATTAGAAACACAGTTCAGGACTTCGGAACATAATGATACAAATGCCATAGCTACACAAAAAGGTCACAGTTACTTTACCGTTTAGGTCCATGTTTCAATAATCTATAACCATTTATGTACATTTTTGGCTTAAAGTGACAGGTGTTTTATCACCATATATTTTACCCCCCAGATAGTTTCAGAACCTTCTAAAGTCCTAGAAAATTGAATTTATTGAACCCTGTAAGTATCCATCAATTAGATGCTACTTTATAATGAAACCACCCTCAAGCTTTCATCTTTCAAATCCTGGTATGGGAAGTGAAGACAAGAGACTCAAAATGCAGGAGACACACTAAAGTAAAGACATTTCACTCTGGTTAAGTTAAACCAATGCCCTTCCAACAGCATCCCTCTGGAAAGGTACATTAAAAATATAGATGAAAAGGCATTTATGTATACTCATATAAAAGAATTGTGTTAAGAATTATACTGTGTTGGAATATTCTTAGCAATAAAGAAATTTCACAATAGCACCTTCTTTTAGCAATTGGTAAAGGCCATGAAGGTTGCCAACCAAAGCAGATGGGGCTACACATCCAGGTAAGACGCTGCACATGGCAGCCAAGGACGGCTCCTTTGCATTCTCCCGACTGGAACACTGCCTGCTGCTCAGATACAGCCCCTAATCTAGCTGGAGGGCCCTTTGTCTCTCAGCTCCTTGCCCAGGTTAATCTTGGTGTCTTTCTTATATTAGAAAAGTAACAGCTCTTGGGATGTTCTGCATTATTCATGGTGCAGGCCCTCTCTGAGTATGCCCAGCTACCTGAACCCCAGGAATTCCCCCAATTTGGAATCATCTCCATAACAGCATGTGGGGCTCACATCTGCCTCAGCAGCCCACATGGAAGACTTTCCTCAGCTCACTCACAATAGTCACTGGTGGAGATGTCCAGGGGCTGCAGCAGCGAGGTTGCCGGCACCCTGGTGGACTCTTCAGAATCCACTCTCTCTCTCCTCCTTGGGGCTGGACCCTCCAAAGCTAACATGCATTCTTGTTGGCCATCTTTCCTCATGAAATGTCTCCCCAGTTCCTCTACTCACCCTGCAGTGACCAGCCTTTCATTAGGCCGCGAGACCTCCTGTGTTTTGGAGATACATGCAAATTGTATAGAAAATTCTCCTCTTTCCATAAATAGTTCTTGCAAATTACATGTAGGAGCAGAACCTGGTATAATCCATAAGAAGAGCCAGAATAGCCCAAGACATTTTATTATTATTATTATTGATGAGGCTCTAGAACAAAGCAATACTTCATATCAAGCTATATTTACCATATAATACATTTGGTACTGCCAGGCTCAGGGTAAAAGTCATTAGAAGGAATATGATTATAACAGATTCTGTATAACAAATCTATTTTTGTCCATGGAGATATTCCTCTGTAAATAAACGTCTACATGCATACAAACGACTCTGCCTATAAACATATATGCTTTCCTCTAGGAATTATCAAAATATAATCAATATTATTTGTAAAACAACTAGATGAAATATGTACCATAGGGAAATAGCAAAAATGACATGGAGATCTGGGGGAGGGATGCTATTGTAGATTGGGTGGTCAGGGGATCTGCCAGGTGACCGACATCTGAGAGACCTGAATGGAGTGAGGGAACAAATTCTAGGATCATTCAGGGGAGATGGGAAAACCCTAAAGCAGAAGCTTATTTGGTGTGTAGAGCAGGGGGTCAGCAAACTATGCCCTCCCACTCCTGCCTGGTTTTATAAATAAAGTCTTATTGGTATACCCATTGGCCATAATGAGTTGACGTTGGCTAGTTGTGACAGAGACAGTATGGTCAAGGAAGCTATTTACTGTTTGGTCCTTGCCAAACTACTGTGTATGATGACGGTGAAGGAGGCAACGTAACTGGGAGGGCAGGCAGGGCCAGGTTACTTAGGGCCTGGTAGGATAAAACCGCCTAAGCCACCAACCGCCTAACCCACCAAGTGAAACACACACCTCCGAGGGTTAGGAGTGCAGATATCACAACTAGGAGTTCAAAGGCTTCTTTGCACCAGCTCACTCCAGGGAACCTCTCTGCTCTGTTTCATTTGCTCATTGGTTCTTAGCCTTTCCCCCCATGTGACAACAATGTGCACAACCGATCGGCTCCCCTGGACACATGCACAGGAGGCCCACGCCAGTGAGGAGATTTACAATATAAGGGTAATCTTGCAAAATGAACATTCATTAGGTTCGTTCCTTTGATATAAACCTAATATTTTAAAGTTTGTCACAAAAAAGGAAGAACCACTATTATAATGCTTTCTAGCATATTTTCATTCAAGCAAAATTCCACAGACACAAAATATATTCTAAGACCTTGCTACACAAAATGTTCCAAAGACCAGCAGCATCAGCAGCACCTTGGAGCTTGTTTGAAATGAGAATCTTAGGCCCTGGCTAGACCTACAGAACCAGAATCTGCATTTTAAGCAGATCCCCAGAGATCTGAATGGTCAGTAGAGTCTGACACCACTCTAGAAATATAACTTTAGAAATATAACTTTAAGTTTCAAAGAGGCTAGCCTGATTTATACTATCATACTAGTGAACATTCAATACAATATAAATGTTTAATAATAGGGCATTGGCTAAGTAAATAATGGTACACATTGATATACAAATATAATGAAGTCCAGCTGATGTGGGTCAGTGTTTGAGCGATGACCCATGAACCAGGAGGTCATAATTCAGTTCCCAGTCAGGGCACATGCCTGGATTTCAGGCTCAATCCCCAGTAGGGGGCATACAGGAGGCAGCTGATCAATGATTCTCTCTCATCATTGATTTTCTAACTCTCTCTTCCTCTGCCTTCCTCCCTCTGAAATCAATTAAAAAATACATGTTTAAAAAAAGAAATATGCAGCTATCAAAATCAGTATTGTAGAAGAATCACATGAGAATATATTCAGAGTTTATCATTAAGTAAAAAATCAATTATAGTATGACTTAAGACTAAAGCAAATAGAAATTATGATTAAAAAACAGAATGTAGATGTTATAAACCTTAACAATATATAATAAAGGAAAGGAAAAGTGATAGGAGGTATAAAGCAGTGTAGGTATGTTGACTTCCTCATCTTTCATAGCCACAGGTAAAAGTATGTAATTAAGGCTAATAAATCGAGTAATAAGTTGAAATTAAATTGAAAAAATATAGGAAAAACCAAGATGGTGGCATACATACACACTTAAACTGCTGCCTCGCACAACAATTTCAAAACTACAACTAAAAGACAAAATGGACATCATCCAGAACCGTAGGAAGGCTGGGTGAGTGGAATTCTATAACTAGAAGGAAAGAGAAAAGCACACTGAGAGTGAAAGGAGGTGTGGAAAGAGAGGACTGGCAACTGAGTGCCTGGCTGGCTTTCTCAACCGAGAGGGAGACAAAAGCTCCCGACTGGGTTCAACTCCAGTTCTGGGGGAGACTTTGGGGACGCAGACTCATACTGGGTGAAACTGGACTGTCAAGAAAAAGAGAAGCACACTGAGACTCAGAAGAACTGCGGAAGGCAGAGATACCAAGGCGCATGAGCGGAGAGAGTGGGCAACTGAATATGCAGCTGGCTTTCTCAAGCAGGAGGGAGACAAAAGCTTCCAACTGCACTGAACTTCAGTTCCAGGCAAGACTCTGGGAACCCAGACACATTTGGGGAGAAACTGGACAGTCTGGCTGTGGGCAAAACTTGAGGGCGGCTTTCTTTCAGATTTGCTTGCAGCGATTACCACAGGACACTGAAACAGGGGCCTATTAGGACAGGCCTGATGGGAAAAACCAATGCTGTCTTCTCTGCCCTGAGACTCTGCCCCATCCAAGCTGAGCACAGAGGCTTTTGCAAGTCTTCTCCCATAAGGGTATCTCCAGCACAGAAGTTCTTCCAGCATAGACACAGCTGATCCTCACAGCCAATTGGCCTGGAGGTCAATTCCTCCCAGTGATACCAACAACAGTCAAGGCTTAACTACAACAAGACTGTGCACACAGCCCACAAAGGGGTGCACCAAGAGTGTCCACCTCAGGTAGCTGGGGAGGCTGAGCCACTGGGCCCTATAAGACACCTAGCACACAAAGCTACTCTATCAACTCAAGGAAGCAGCCAAAATGTGGAGACAAAGAAACAGATTACAATTGAAAGAAATGGAAGAAAGCAAATGACTGGATATAGAGTTCAAAACCATGGTATAAGGTTTTTCAAAAATTTTCTAGAAAAAGCCAAAAAATTTAGCAAGACCCTCGAGGATATGAAAAAGGACCAACTAGGAATTAAGCATACACTGACTGAAATAAAAAAAATATTATACAGATGTAACAGCAGACTAGAGGATTGTAAGAATCAAGTCAAAGATTTGAAATACAAACAAGCAGAAAACACTCAACCAGAAAAGCAAAATGAAAAAAGAATCCAAAAATATGAAGATAGTGTAAGGAGTCTCTGGGACAACTTCAAGTGTACCAACATCAGAATTATTGGGGTGCCAGAAGAAGAGAGAGAGCAAGATACTGAAAACCTATTTGAAGAAATAATGACTGAAAACTTCTCCCAGCTAGTGAATGAAATAGACTTACAAGTCCAGGAAGCACACAGAACCCCAAACAAAAGGAATCCAAAGAGGACTACACCAAGATACATTATAATTAAAATGCCAAGAGCAAAAGACAAAGAGAGAATATTAAAAGCAGCAAAGAAAAACAATTAATTACCTACAAGGGAGCACCCATATGATTGTCAGTTGATTTCTCAACAGAAACTATGCAGGCCAGACAGGAGTGGCAAGAAATATTCAAAGTAATGAATAGCAAGAACCTACAACCAAGATTACTCTACCCAGCAAAGCTATCATTCAGAATTGAAGGCAGATAAATAGCTTCACAGATAAGAAAAGCTAACGGAGTTATCACCATCAAACCAGTATTAAATGAAATGCTGAAAGTTATTCTATAAGAAGAAGAAAAAAAAGTAAAGATAAAAATTATGAACAACAAATACATATCTATCAATAAGTGAATCTAAAAATCAAGTGAATAAAATCTGATGAACAGAATAAACTGGTGAGTATAATAGAATCAGGGGTATAGAAAGTAAATGGACTGCCAATTCTCGGGGGGGGGGAGAAGGGGATATGAGGGGTGTAGGAAGAGACTGGACAAAATCGTACACTTATGGATGAGGACAATGTGGGGGGAAGTAAGGGCAGAGTGTGGGGTGGGAACCAGATGGAGGGGAGCTATGGGGGAAAAAAGAGGAACAATTGTAATGATCTGAACAATAAAGATTAAATTAAAAAAATTAAAAATAAATTGAAAAACATAAAGTCAATCAGTTAATAGAAGTGAATGCCAAGGAATAGAGAGCAGCAGGGAAAGGGTGGAAATACAAACTTATGATATTCACTTTTGCACAGATATTAATAAATCCTCCCTAAAATATAAATGATAAAATATTTTAAAGTTATAAAAGAACTTTGGAACAGAAATTTGTTCTCCTAATTATGAAAAGGAACAAAACAAAAAATTTAAGAAACAGAGACTATTATGGTAAAAAAAAAAAAAGGCAATATAAACAGAAAACTAACAAAATGTGATGAGATAAACAAGACTTCAATAAATATAAGTGAGCTACACTCACCTATTAAAAGGAAAATATTCTCAGAATAAATTATAAAGGAAAATCAAACTGTTCTCTACAAGCAACCTAGCTAATAAAAATTACTCTTGCTGAAAATTTAAGTTTGGACAGAAATATATATAAGGAGGGGTCCCAATCTTAGTGTCAGAAAAAGAAGAATTAGAAAAAGGGGGCTAAATTTTATATTATTTGAAAAGAAAATAATTATCTATGTGGAAAATTCAGGAGAAACAACTTGAAAATCATTATAATTAGTAAGAAAATTCATGAAAAGGCAAGAGCTGGTATGGTATTTCTATATTAAAATCAATAATTTTCATATATGCATATATATCAACTAGTGGGAAGGAATAATAGAAGTCATCAGAATGCATCATTTTCACAAGCATGCTAGTCTCCATCATGATTACCACCTTTTTAGCGGGTTGATTTCTTGTGTTTCAAATGCTACCTCCTTGTCCTTGCCTTTTTCCCTAGTGGATGATGCTCCTTTGAAATCAGGATATCACTGTCTCCAGGAAACCCTCCCTGACCCCATATCTCTTTTCTACGCTCTGGTTCTTGTTTAGACATCATGTTCTCATAGTGCTTACCACACAGTATTATAATTGATTTGGGACTGCCTTCCCCATTTGATTGGGAATTCCATGAGAAAAGCAAGCTCGACTGTATGCTCTCTCATGCTCAGCACCAGGCCTGGCAAAGATTAGGTGCTCAGTCAAAGCCCCACAGTAGATACCGTTAGGCTTTGATTCTCTTCATTGGAAGTCATAACCCAGGATGGAATACTGAACCAGAAAAAAAAAGTTTGATTTTGCTGTAGAGAATATTAAACAACTGAAATCTGAATAAAGTATATTAGATAGAATTTTAAAAATAATAATAATGAACCAGATACTAAGCAGATAAATGGCTGAAGATTGACAGAGAGATAAATAGATGGGAAAAAATCTGATAGATTCATATAAGTTTAAAAAACAAGTGCAAGTTAGTAGAGTGTTATGCCTCATTTGGTCATGTTTATGGATTGTAATTTTTTCATTGGTGAAAGAATAAATTCAGGAAAACGTTTTTCTGTAAAGTGCTGTCCAAAACAGTTAAATTGATGAATGCATAAGCGTATTTTGTTCTGGAAACCAGTGATTACAGGTTTTATTTAGTTCTTTTACTAAAATGTTTGTAATTTTTGTTGTGTTGACTTTTAGGATATTCTGACTTGGTTTTTAATTATCATGATCATTAATATCATTGGTTTCCCCAAATTAAAACATTCCATTTTAACAAAGAAAGGTAGAATGTATAAATATACTTCATAAGCCAATAATTTTGCCATAATGGTAATACTGTTAATAAAATCTTAAAAGATGGCTGAATAAAAATACGTAAGTATTTTCATAAATCAGATGACCAATATAGATGGATGGATGGATAAGAGAGGTGACAGGTGGTGGACTGATGGAAGGGCAGATGAATGACACAGGGTATCTGCTCTCCATATGATAGTCCACGTGGTCTTTTAACCATGAACACTGAATCATGTCACTCTCTCATAAAAACTTCGTGCATGAAAATAAAACCAAAAAAATAACAAAGAAAATAGAAAGCAAAGGGCAGAATAGTGTATAGAGTATGTTATCATTTGTGGGCATGAGAAAGAGCCAGCATGGCAGTGGGAGGGAGCTTCATCACTGTTATTAACTTTTTGAATTCTCAAATATATGCACATGAATACAAAATTAAAATACTTTATTCTTTTTCATAATCCCAAGATATTATAAAATAACCATGTGTTTCCTTTTTGTAATTGTAAAGAAAACTTCAAAAATGAAGCACCTTTTAATAGCCATACAGCCTTTGGAATGAGTTCCTCATCATTTTAAAGCCATTTATGTAGCTATGATATTCTGAATGAATAGTTTAAGAAATAGAAAACTTTGTTGCCTCCATTTAAAATGCACATCCAGCCTGGCTGGTGTAGCCCAGTAGTCAAGTCTTGATCCATGAATTAGGAGGAGGTCCTGGTTTGATTCTCAGTCAAGTCAGGGCACGTGCCCGGGTTGTGGGCTCTTGTAGGGAGCGTGTAGGAGGCAACCCATTGGTGTTTTGCATCATTGATATTTCTGTCTCTCAATCCCTTTCCCTTCCCTTCTGAAATCAATAAAAACATATTTATAAAAAAATAATAAAATAAACGGCCATCTTTCTTGGCTTGGATCGAATATATACTATTTCTTCCTATTTAACATTTATGATTTATGTCAGTGGCTCTAAACCTTTAGTAAGCTAAAGATTATCCCAGAGAAGTTGCTAAAATGCAGATTCTCAGGGCTCTATCCCCAGATGTTCGGAGTCAGTGAGTCTGGGTGGGGCCGTGAAATCTGCATTTTAAAATTACCACAGGAGACTCCCATGTAAGTGCCCATAGTCCATGCTTTGCAAAATATTCATCCATCACTTAAGGGAACTCAATTTTTTTAAATATATATATAAAAGTGACAATCCCACATAGTATAGACTGAGGTCTGATGACTCCCCCACATACACCCTATCCCTTTATAAACATCTATACCATGCCTTACAGTGTGGTCCTCTGTGTGCTCACCTTGCCTTCTCTCTCAGCTTTTGGAGAGTGAGATTCAAGTCTTCATCTAACCCAGTGCTCCACTGTTATGAAATAAAAGTATGTGACAGAAACCAAAGTATACAGTTCAAATGTTACTCTCTTGGCTTAGGGATCAAGTTTCTCTGCCGGCTGTGTAAGTTCCTAGCCTTTTCCTCCCACGGAGCTCATATATGGACAAGCACAGGCTAATCCCCTCAACAGCTAAATCTAGAGGAGCTGTTGTTTTATTTAAAAAAAAATGTGTGTATCAATCACTCTGGCAGCTTTCTGTGCCTTTCCCAGGACCTCTGATGAGTCCTTTCCTCTGTGAATCTTAAAGTGAAAAGACCATCTGAAAAAGCGGCACAGTGGGTTTTCCACATTACAAGAATTTTTAAGTGTGATGGGAAGAGACCCAGGACGCACAGTGGCAGCTCTCTGCAACCCCCTGGTGGCAGGATGCTCCATGTATCCCAACCCCCCACACCCCCCCCATCCCCGCAACCTGGTTCTCACAGTGAACTCAACAGCAGAGGCTCATGAAGTGTCCCCAGCAGCAAGTTCAGGGAACCTACAGATTCTTGCTGGTAAATAGGTTAACAGTGTGAGTGGCAGGAAACAAAAACACAGTTAGACTTTTACTTTCTCTGCCCAACCGAGGATCACTGGTTCTACCAACTGTGTAACTTCCTACTTTTTTTTGTACAGCTTATTCTTGTTGTACAGATTACCCAGCCTCAACGCACAATCCTCACAGCACAAAATATAAATGCCTAAGCCATCACTGGTAAAACTCGAGCTTTTTCAGAACCATCATTCACCCCACCCAGACCTGGAGCCCTCAGTTCAAAGTGCTTGTCTCAGAGGCACAACTGGGATGGCTTAGCCTGAAGAACGGAGGGGACTGAGAGAGATGGCTCACAGTTTGGAGGACCCTCTGCGTCCACTGAGATTAGAATAAGAATATCTTGAAGTGGCAATTAGGGGGGTGGCCCAAGTTCTTTGGGTAAAGAACTGCCTGGAAGAGACTGAGTCTTGTGTCTGTATTCTCCTTCTTCAGGAATCACTAGGCGGGGCAAATTTAGTCAAGGCATAAATGCAGCCCTGCCCAAGGCCAGGGGGACATTTGATGGCATTTTGGGGTCTCTTCCAGCCCTCCGAGTAGAAGCTCACTTAATAGCTCCTGTGAACAGGCGAGATGGGACAATGTGAAGATGAGCAAAAGCCAATTTACTTGTAAGATTCAGACAGAAACAACTTCACCCTGCACACAGTTCTTGTGGGGAGTACACGCAGCTCTGAGGTTCATGTTTCCTGATGACAGAGAAGTCTTTTAATGGAGGCTGCTTGCTGGGCTAATGGTCAGGCCCTGTGTGGAAATTGTGAGAGCAACAGGCCTTTCTAAATTCTAGAAATCAAGATCGCACCTAAAGCTTAATGGTCTGATAAGAATGGCAAATACATATAGTCCCCTACCTCTCTTCCCCGCCAAGCATTTAATTGGTTCACACTCCACTTTTCCTAGAAGTTAATCCTGGCATTATGCAACCTTTGAGAAGAAATGAACAAGGAGAGATGACAAATAGTTCCCAGAAAATCCTAAGAAAGAGGGGCTTCGGGCAACCTAGGCTCCGCCTCATGAAAAAAAAAAACACACAAAACACACACACACACACACACACACACACACAAACAGCGACACTTCCGAAGAGCGCTAGTGGTCCACTCATAAGTTATTCTCTTCTATACTTATGAGAAGTCTCTACCTTGCTGGGATTAGTAATTGAATCCAATGTTTCTAATTGAGAGTTACAAGCACCTTGTTTTAGGGAAAAGTCAGAATTATAGTCTTAAAATGCAAATTATTTATTTCCTAGAACAATGCTTATTGATCAAAGATATTTCTTCTACCCTGGGCTCATGTGGCTCAATTGGTTGAGCATCCATGTTTCTCTATCAACCTCTCCCCTCCTCTCCCTTTCTCTCTCTAAAAATCAATAAAAACTTATTTTTAAAAAGATATTTCTTCCTTGCATTTAACTTTTATAAAATGAAAAATCCCAAATAAAATATCATGAAAATGCCTGGCTGGCATGGCTCAGTGGTTGAGCATCAATCTATGAACCAGGAGGTTGTGGTTCGATTCCCGGTCAGGGCACCTGCCCAGGTTGTGGGCTCAGTCCCTAGTTGTAGGTACGCAGGAGGCAGCCAATCAATGATTTCTTCTCATCATTGATGTTTCTATTCCTCCCTACCTCTCCCTTCCTCTCTGAAATCAATAAAAATATATATTACAAATATCAGGGAAATCCCTCATGCTGAGGCTGAGGCTGAGACCCTCGTGCTGAGGCTGGGGCTGAGGCTGGGACCCTCGTGCTGAG
>JAAGEH010000019.1:6165606-6178847 GCA_011751065.1 Lasiurus cinereus
CTGAGGCTGAGCGGTGCGTCCTTGGCTCTCGAGCCGCCAGGGCACCTGCCCTCAGGGCTTCCGGTGCGGCTCGGGCCGGGCCGGACCTGCAGGAGCGAGCGCCGGTGCTGGTTCCCTTAACCCCTGCGACCCCGCGGCCCCCCGCCCCTCCCCCCACGTGTGTGTGCTGCCACTGTGGCAGCAGGAGGAGGTGTGCTCAGTGGGTAGAGCGTCGGCCGGCGGACTGAAGAGTCACTCACGGCGGAGCCCGCGGAGGACTTGCTGCTCCAGACCCACCTGTGACTGATAATTCTCAGGGGGAAAGGGGTGTGGGGTATACAGGGAGAGACTGGACAAAAATCATACACCTATGGATGAGGTCAACGGGAGGGAGGGAAGGGTGGGAGCTGGGTGGAGGGGTACTATGGAGGGGAAAAAAGAAAAACAAATGTAATAATCTGAATAATAAAGATTTAATTTAAAAAAAATATCGGGGAAATGAAGGAAGCCTTAATAAAATAAATCAGAAGACAAAATCATGCATCTTCAATATAATGAAAACTTGCATATTTGGTAGGGATTCTGTTTCCCATACTCTCTACAGATCCACTTCAGACAGAAGTCATGGAAGAAAAGACTTCTTTATAAGCTAAAGGGACTTTCTCCTCAATGGGCTGACTCTGAGGGACAGCCAAACTCCCAATCAACAAAGGGCTGGAGAGAGGAGCAATTCATAGCAGAGTTTTCAGCAATGGTTAAATCCCCCATAGTTAGTTGGCCACAAAATGTGACAACTGAGAACATCTCCTCTGTACTCCTTCTATAACTAAAATTTATCTCTATTACTGGAAACGCTTATTTTATTTTATCCACCACTCCACTCCTGGCCAGACTGTATGCTGGGTGAACTGGGGGTATGTCTGCTTTTCTCATTATCACATCTCAAGCACCTATCAGGGTACTAGCATTCAATGAACAAAAGCTAACTTTAAATTGAGCTGAGATTTTGCTGTAATAAATAAATCAGGCAAAACTGAAGAAAAAATTAATAGTAAGGCCTCTATTACTTATAACATCTCATAGTTATGGAAATTACTTTCATAGTATCAGAATTAATAACTGAATTCTGAAGTGGAAAACCTGCTGAGGAATCACTAATTGCTTAAAATCTTAAGTTTGGAAAACACTATTGCTTTAAAACTAGAGTCCTCTTACTACTCAGTATGATCCATTAAAAAGTTTTTAATGGTTTTCTTTGCTCAATTTAAATAAACCTAAACTCTAACTGTGTACCGGAAGGAGAAGGAACATTGAAAGCAAACCTATTACCACTATTTACAGTTTCTCACCAGAGGCCCACGGGCAGAGGCACTGCTTATTCTAAACAGGAAGCCACCATGCAGCCATCGAGTCTGGATTCCACTTCCAGGGCTCCCCTCTGTACACACTTGAGAATTTTTTCCGGCTGACTTCATCATTAATAACTATTTATAAAATCTGCCTATATTGACTTGGTGAAATCCCTCCTCACTTGTCACTCAGGACTTTGTCTTCTCTCGTCTTCCTTCACTGAGTTGGGGCAGGATCAATGAGGAGAGTGAAGGATGGAGATGGGCAATGAGATCTATCTTTAAAAAGTAGCTGTTGTAAAGATTTGGTGTTTTTTTTTTTTTTGCAATACTATTAATGACCAAAAAAGCAAAACAAAACAGATGGAAAAAAACAAAACTTTCAACTTAAACTTTCCAGCAAAAAAAATGCTATAACTATGAAAAGACTTACAGAGAACATTTACTTTTAGTGTACAGTCCCATGGACCTGACCATCACAACCAACAGCTGACTATTTTCACAGCTCCCCAGTGTCTCTGTAGTACTCTAAAACCATCTCTCTCAAAATCAGGACACAAACAGGTCTCCTCTCCAATATGTAATTTTTATAATTGCATCAAATACACAGTGAGTATCTTTCAGGGAATTTCACCCAAACCAAAAAGAAGTTCAAAAATAAAAGTGCAGCAGATCAGGGAAAACAGGTAGAATTGTGTAGTCACAGGACTAACCTGCAAGCTCTTCTTAGTCTGGGGCACCTGAACAAACCCACAAGTACACAGCCAAGGGCTAGGAGAGCCAAGGGGTGCAGAAGGCTAGCCAGTGACAGCAAAGCTGCTCCTATCTCCCCTCCAGGGGTCTAAGCTGTAACTCTCGCTCTAATTGCTCTGCAGTCAGAGTGCCCTGGATGGCTTCGCAGTCCGGGTTGAATACAGAGTAGGCACTTTTCTCTCCCTCCTTCTTCTCCCCGGGACCTCGTGTCCCGACATACATCCAGTAGAACAAGGACAGGACAAAGTAAGCCAAGCCAAATTCCAGTTCCACAAACAGTCCCAGCAGGATCAACCAGAGAAGAACCTTCAAGAAGGTGATGCTGGTTAGGAAGGACTGGTCCCGCGGCAACGGTGGGGGAACGGCTCTCCTCCGTGGGGGCTGTGGCGTCCCGCTCCCAGGCTGAGCAGCTTCCTAGGACACAAATAAGCAAAAGTAGAAATAAAGGGTAATGAGGCTGAGAGGATGAAAGCCAATCTGGAAAGGCAGCTCTCATTGTCCCAGAAAGGCTTCTGGCTCATTGATTTCTATTTCCTTGCCCTGCTCTCTAAAACAATCATCTCCCAAAGAGCTCTTGTGCCCTGCTCGGACTGGACCAAAACCGGTCAGCACTTAGTGAGATGACCCGATGAAAACCCTACAGCACTCAGATGGGTTCCCTTTGTGGGAGGCACTTCCTCAGACGAGTCTGCTGCTAACAAGAGCTAATGTGTGCCCCACACAGAAGCTCCCCAGTAATTGGTAATGTAATAGTCACGCGTATGCTTCACACAGAATCGATATGTTTGTTGATTTGATTAGATGAGCTAAAATTTTGAGTGACATGATTCTAAAATGAGGACTACACCAGAAACAGGAAAGAAAACTCCCTCTACATATTAAAAAATAAAAATTGCTGTTATAGCTACAACCTTTCTGATGACCATCCCACACATCCCCAGGCCCAGGCAGTGGCTCCTAAGTGGACTCTTACCCCCTCATTCCTCCCCACGTCATCCTGTGTACATACAGTTGCTAAATGGATCTCCTAAAACACCCATCAATCTCCTGTTCACAAGCCTTCAACAAATTTTTATTGCCTAGAGGTTAAAATTTAAACTCTTTGGGCTGCAATCCAAGGCCTTCCATTTATTCAACAGATAGAAATGCCAATGCACAGGCTGCTGTGCTGGTGGTAATGGGAGACACAGGGAACTAAGCCGTTTTAAGGAGCTGGGTCTCTATTACAGTATTTTTTCCAAACCTCTTTGGGTTTGACCTAGAATAAAATTACATTTTATACTGTGACCCAGCATGAATGTATATGTATATGTAAATGTATATGTATATGTGTGTATGTATATGAAATAGAAAAGTTTCACAAATCAACAAATATCTACATATCATATAAAGCTGTCATTTTCTATTCTATTTTTTTATTTTAACAGAGGACTAGATTTCTCTAAATTGATGATACCACTCACTAAAGGGTCATGACTTACCATTGGAAAAATGGTTTAAAAAATTTCTTGCACAGCACAATCTGAAACTGTTTAAATGAATCCTCTACTCCAGTTCAACTGGTCTCACTAACTACCGAGACCATTGCCTGTCTGGTCTGGAATTGCCTCTGTCCCTCTCCATGCCTCGGCTCCCTGCCTTCTTTCCAGGCAGGCATGATTGGTGTGCTGTGCATGCCTTGACCTTTTCCACCACCGAGAAGGGTGCCCTCAGTCTCCCGAGCACTGACTGGCTCTTTCTCACTGAGCACCAAACTATTCAGCTAGTGTTCCTTTTATTTATTTATAAATAAAAGATACAGAGAACAGATTGACAGCTGTCAGGGGCTGGGTGGAAAAGGTGAAGGAAATGAGCAAAGAAAAAAAACTCATCGACACAGGCAACAGTATGGTGATTTATTTGAGGGAAAGGGTGGTGGGGGTGGGAGGAGAGGGCAAATGAGGGATAACGTGATAGAGGGAGACTTGACTTGGGATGGTGAACAAACAATACAATAATATACAGATGACTATTAGAAAAGAAATTGTCTCAAAAAAAAAATAACAAACCTGAGGTAAAATAATACTTACTGAAGTGTCTCTCTCTTTTTTTTATCCTTACCTGAGGATATGATTTTAGAGAGAGGGGAAAAGAGAGAAAGAGAGAGAGAAACATAGATGTGGGAGAGAAACATCAATTGCTTGCTTCCCATACTCGCTCTGACTGGGGATCAAACCCATAACCTTCTGGGTGTAGGGGACAACGTTCTGTGGGAAACTTGTGCTTGACAGCCATTTTGTAGTAGCTCCAGTCATGTTAGCACTAACCTCGGGCTAGGTTTCTATTACCCCAAACTATCTCTTTCCCATAAGCCAGGTGTTTCGCTTTAACGGCTAGGAATTTCCGCTGCGATTTGGTTGCTTAGCCTCCCCCCTTACACAAGAACTGGAACCTCCTCATTCCCTGGAATCTCCTCATTCCTCCTTCTCCCTATAATTACCCCGAACTCCTCCTGAATAAACGAGACTTAATCAGAACTTTGTCTTGTCTCCATTCCTTGTGTCTCTTGTCCCTTTCATCCCCATTCTCCCTCTAGGGTCCTCGTTGACTTACCCGCTGGTCGGGACAACGTTCCACATAACTGAGCCACCTGGCCAGGGCTGAAGTGTCTATCTTTTAATATAGGTCACCTGTATTCCTAGATTGTTACCATGAAGACACAGACTGCCATTTACCATGCTTTGTTGTCTCCAGAGCCACACAGCACCCACACATAGATTCTCAATCCACAGAAGAACTTTTAGTTCATTTTTTCAGTTATATCTCCTCTTCTTCACTTCATTTTATTTTTAGGATGTTCCTTCTTCTTTTTTTTTTTTTCACTTCATTTTAAAAGTGACCACAAACTATATTTGGTTTCAATAAAATATACAGGTCGCCCTGGCCAGGTGGCTCAGTTGGTTGGAGCATCATCCTGTATAATGAAAGCTCACTGGTAGGCACATACCTGAGTTGTGGGTTCTGTCCTGGTTGGGGCATGTGCAAGAGGAAGCCAAAAGAAGTTTCTCTCTCATTTTTCTCTCATCTTTCATCTCTCTCTCTCTCTTTCTCAAATCAGTAAGAAAATGTCCTCAGGTGAGGATTGAAAAGAAATACAGATCATCTGATTTATACTGCTTCAGAAATTTTATTTTGTTAGAACCTTCTTTTTTTAGCATCAATATTATAATTACCTTTTCAGGAAAGGCCCTTAACATATCATCAGCAAACACCCCACCCCAACAGACATTTATTAAATAGATAAAAGTCCCTTTTGGATTTGACAGTGTGCAAAACAGGGAAATCCCTGCAGATCTTAGTGGGAACTAATATAATCAATTTATATTTCAAACTACTCTGGCTGCCAGGTAGAGAATGGGCTTCGAGGGTACAAGTAGGGAAATTGTTAGTAGCAAGAGGCCCAATAAGAGAGGACCAGGCAGAGATTAAGGTGGTGACCCAGATGTCAGAGAGAAATGATGGACTGATGGATACAGAATACATTTTGAATGTGTATGACTTGAAATTCATAGCAAAATGAATTTATTTTATTATTGAGGGAATATAAAAAAATGCTTGCACCATCATTTATTTATTGAGTGCCTTCAAAATGCCTGATCTCCTGTAATCCAGGCAGGCATTGTTATTCCCAATTTACTGAGATGTTAAATAACTCCCCTCAAGTCACACACCTGGTGATAGGCAGGGATGGTCTAGGATCTGAGAATGGTCTCCCTCCAAAGCCCTTGTTACTTACTTAGAAGCCTTTGTGGGAGATGGTAAAGGGGAGGGTCAAGAGCTAGAAGAAGATGGGGAAGATTACTAGTAAATGAACTGGCTAAGGGACAAAGAAAGGAGAGGAGGGATATGGGACGTCCTCAGCCTCGCTTGGCCTTTGTTTCAGTTTCCTGGCACCTACTGTTGTGTGGAAGTGGGAGGTTTGTGGTCTCACAGCACTTACAGGCACAGTTTAGGGAAGAAACTTCCATTCCGCAAGTACCAAGCTGCTTCCCACTGCAGGGCCTCTGCACTTGTACTAGTATTTCCCTCTGAGACGAATGCCCTGTCCCCTCACATCACCTGGCTGGCTCCCTTGATCTTATAAACCTCAGCAAAAATGTCACATGTGGCCTTGGCCTTGTCTCCAGGTTTCTGCAAGAGTGGCTCCTTATCCAATTTAAAGGAGCACTCTGCACCCCTCACCCAAATTCACTACCAGTGTCTGTTCCTGATTCCCCTTTCACCATTCTCTTATTATCTCCTCTCCAAAAGCTGGTTCTGTGAGAGCAGCGTTTTGTGTTTCGTTTTCACAGCTCCTCCCCGCCCCAGATTTAGGACAGTAGCTGGAACACAGTGGGCACATGATAGGATTTTGCTGAGTGGTGGTGAGGGAAAGAAACCAAAAGGTGACTCCTCGATTGGAGGGCCTGATGCAAAGACTGCTTAGCCAGGTGACTCCAGAGAAAAAGCACATTTGAGCAGTGGGCCAACCTGAGCCAAGGTTTGGAGGTAAGAAGCTACAAGCCAGGTATGGGCAGTAGACCCTGGGACTAGAAAGGGCCCTGTGGCTGGTGGGGGATATGCTTAGGAGAGAGGCAGGGCGTTTCTACAGGATTAAAAAAAAATACAAGCATTTTTGCCCTATTGTGGCAGAAGCTTGTCACAAAAAGAAAGACATTTGAGATGTAGGCACTTCCTTATCAAGACTACAGAAAATTACAATAGAAGGCTTAAGATATCTGACATGCCACTGTGTGCAACCAAAATTATTAGGCAGAGATAGATTATAAATTAGAAAGAAAATTTAATGAGAATTTTTACACCTGAGCAACCCCAGGAATGATAAGGGTATGCATGAAAATGAGCTTAGGACAGAAACAGTTTGATTAATAAGAACCAACTGCAGGTCCAGCTTTTGGGGTTTTAACAGTAGAATCTTTCTCCAGGTTCAGATTCTCTGGGTCCAACTCAATGATCTCATATTCCTTTGATAATTAGACATATGTCAGAAGCTCATTGTGTGAAGTAGACATTGTTTTTTAACTGCAGGGAGAAAAAGGGTAAGAAAAATGGATTCTAAAATCTTAAGTAATTGTGCTCAGAGAGTTCTAATTGACAATAAAGTTACCCTGGGACAAAATGCATGCAAGGAAATGGATTGTTTGAACCCTATAGCACCTTTTCGGGGAGTCAGTTAGAACCCTGCCTGTCATGGAGAACATATCAAAGGTAAGGAGCAATTCATGGTTTTTAAAAAAATCCCTTAAAACCAGATGTTGTGGCCCTAGCCCGTTGGCTCAGTGGATAGAGCATCAGCTTGCAGACTGAGGGGTTCCGGGTTCAATTCCAATGAGGGTCACATACTTTGGTTGCAGGCTCCTCCCTAGCTCAGGCCTTGGTCGGGGCTCTCACATTAATATTTCCCTTTCTTTCTTTCTCTCTTCCACTCGCTAAAAATCAATGGGAAAATATCCTCGGGTGAGGATTGAAAAAAATCTAACCAGATTGAAAAAAAAACAACTACCACTAGATATTGTGCAATAATAAATGAACTTAATGTAACAAAAAATTAAGGGAGTAAGGTACACTTCTGCTCCAGAACATTTTAAATTTCAAAAGGAATTTTTGGCTCTTAATATACATCTGAGGTACAAAGGCCATGTCACAGATGGTCTCAAAGCACTGATTTTCCCTTGTTGTGTTGTCCTGTACTACTAGTCCCCCTTAGATACTCCAATCTCATGTACAACTCACCTGGCCACTTTATTCATGAGAGAAAACTAAAGAAAGATAGAGATGTGAATAAGTTCATCTGCAAAATAAGAACTACCAAAAGGATTAAAAGGAGAGAACGCTATCATACTAACCTAAATACTGTTTTCACCTTCAACATTCAGTACTGAACTTTTTGCTAGTCTAGTTCTACAGCAGAGCACAAGCACTTGCTGCCTCTGGCAGTTACAGCCACCACCCTTTGGCAAGTTTTGTATTCAAACGTGGGTTACTGGCTGCATGTGGTCCAGGTGTGAAATCAAATGAAGCCTTAATTATTGCCACTTTTTAATCAGCATCTAATTATGCCTCTCACCCTCCACTAGCAGAGGGCTGTGGCTCAACATGGCTGTAGAGAGGTTTCTGAAAGCCACAGGGTGTCACAAGATAACTCGGTTGTTAGTAACTCAAGGGCACAGGAACTTTCTTCCAGGACCCAGGCCAGCCATTTTCAACAGGGAGGATGGGAGGTGGGGGACGGCGAGGAATGTTTCAATGCAATACCTGACTACTTAGGGGCACTGACCTCTTTCCCCTTACACTGCAAAATTTAAAAAATGGCAACAGTCAACACAGCCCACCTGTTGTGAAGGAATCAAAATTATACTTGTCAGATCGGCAAAAACATGTTTTTTGGCGTACCACAGAATTTTAGTAATTGTGTGCCATGAGGTGAAAAAGGTTGAAAGTCGCTGTCCTGGACTACGGCTTCCTACCTGGCATCAGGAGCTGCAGGAAAGAAATTGTCAAATTCACTAATCACTGGGGTGACAAGAGACCAAGGCCCGGCCGCGGAGCAGGTGGGAGGCGCCTGAAGCCCCGCCCCCTCCGGCGAAGGCCCCGGAGGAGGCGTGGCCCGCGGGCCGGGGTGTGTGGGCGGGGCGCTCCTCCACCCCGTGCCTGCTCCTCACGGGGCGGGGCCTGAACGCTTCCACGTGGTGGAAGGGGCGGAGCCTCAGCCAGAGTTTCCAGAGAAGCCACGACAGCGGCCCCGAAGCCACGTCCCCGGCGAGGCCTCCCTCCTCTCACCTGAGCGAGGCTAGGCTGGGCCGGGGCACTCGCGGGCCTCGGTTTCCATACCAGGAATCGTTTTAGCCAGCCTGAGGCTGACTTTGGAGTGGCAGTTGCTTCCGCCTTCTCTCCCGAGGTTTGTGCACTCTGCCTGGAAGTGCTGGGTTCGACCGCCAGCCCGGCCCGTTTCCGGGCCTCCCGGAACTCGGCTAACCGCTGTTCCATGGCGCGCGCCTCGCTTCCTCGGAGCCCAGGAGCGCGCCCGCCCGCTGGGAACCGGCGCTCCGCGCAGCCCGGCGCCAGGCCGCAGTGCGCCTGCGTAGCGCGGATGTATGCTGAGCGCATGCGCACTGGGCGCAGGTTCCAGCGCGCGCCGGCTTTGTGACGTTCCTGGGCTGTCTGTGCAAATGTCCCTCCCGACACATGTGGATGCTGTGTCCACCTCCTCAGGCACAACGGTGAAGAATCTAAAGCTCAAGGACTGCCCCATCCTTCCTCTCTCTAGCCCCAGGCTCCTGGGAGGCGGTGGGGGAGGTGACTCTTCATGCGCTCCATCTCACCTCAGGGATCTGCTCTCTGGCCGGCGAAGCTTCCTGTAGCAGGGGGCAGACTGAGAGCGGTGGTCCCAGGGCAATGAAGAAGGTCCATGATCCCTGGGAACAGGGTGCAGCCTCCGCTTTTCCTTTTAACGAGTTTGCCAGTCAGTACTTGGAGGGTGGCTTTCTCACTGCTTATGTGGCAGGCAGGCTCTGCCGACCTCTATCATTGCTCTTGCCACCATGCACCCGTGGGTGCATCTAGATAGGTCAGAAACTTGAAAACTTATTGGGGTGCAGCTTACCATAAAATTCACAAATCTGTAAGTGTATGGCTCAATAAGTTTGTAATTTCCAAACAGGGAGGATGGGAATAAAGATGGGTTCCGCCACGCTGAGGGCTCCCTGTGCCCTCTCCCAGTCACTACTCACCCAGAAGTTCACAATTCAGGTCAGGGATTGCTAGGTATACTATTTTTTAAAGCTCTAAGCATCTAGTTAAGTGCCACTCACATAACTGAGATTGAAATATTTTTTGGATCTTGCTGAGTTTGAGTCAAGAAATTAAAACTAGAATGGATTCTATTGTTCATTCAACAAATGCCAGGTATTGTATATGGCGCTGGAGATGCTGGAGTGAATAAAATCAATCATGTTTTTTAGTGCTTACATTCTGAGTGGAAAGACAGACAACCAAATGCATAATTACATTTAATGCCACGTCAGTACTGATTAGTGCTATGAAGAAGAGTAAAGTCAGGAACAGGAATGGTGGCACTGTTTGGAGCCAATGATCAGAAAAGACTTCGTTGAGGAGTTGCTGTTGGAGCAGAGCTCTAAATGAAATGAGTGACACACTCAGATATCTGGAGAAGAGTGTTTTAGGGAAAACAAGTGCAAAGATCCTGCGACCTCAAGTAGTGTGCTTGACCTGCTCACAAAACATCAGGGAAGCCAGTACAACTGGAGGAGAGGGGAGGAGGGACAGAATGATAGAAAATACAGATGCACAAGTATCAAGGGCCAGATCATGTAAGACCTTATAGGCCATGATAGACACTTTGTGGTGCATTTGGAGTGTGTTAGTAAATGACTAGAGGATTCTGAGCAGGAGATAACATAATAATGGCTTTTTTTTTCTTTTAGAATCGATTTCAGATAGAAGAAAGGAGAGAAAAAGATCGATGTGGGAGAGAAACATCAATTGGCTGCCTCCCACCTCTACCCTGACCGAGATTCAAACCTGCCACCTTTGATGTATGGGATGACACTCCAACTAACTGAGCCACAGTAGCCAGGTCTGACATTTTTAAAGGAGGTGGAGCCATAGAACAGTGCAAATGTAGGAGGGAAAATATAGTAGTATAAGAGAGACTGTGACTCTTGGGACTAGAGCGATAGTGATAGAAGTGGGGAGAATTCTCCAATTCTGAATATATTTTGAACACTTGAACCAGCATAATGTGCAGATGGGTTGAATGTGGAGTGTGAGGAAAATTAATCAAGGATAATGTATTTTTAGGAAAAGGGGGGTGGGGAAAGGGATGACATATTTTTGCCATACTCCCTCCCAATCACATCCTAAACAATCAAATGATTGGTGTTGGGGACCCCCCCCTCCTGAAATGGAGGAAGATCAAGAAGAGAGGATTATGGAATAAACATAGATAGTTTTTGGACATGCCAAGAGTCTGAGATGCCTATTGAACATCCAATGTAGGCAATTGGATAGTAAAAACTAAAATTCAGGAAAAAGTCAGGACAGGAGATACATATTGGGAATCATCAGCTTATATATGTTATTTAAAGCTGTGAGACTAGATGAGAAAACTAGAGAGTGAGTGTGGGTAGCAGAGAAAATATTTTAGGACAGAGCCCTGAATAATTAGAGATAGTTTGTAAGACAGAAAAGAATGGTCATTATACTATGATCAACTCATTGAGCAATCACAGAGAAAATTTCTTGCCCATCTTGGTGCCGAGTAGGTCTGCTTTGCTCTCTCTTCCTTTTTTTTTTTTTTTTTCAGTTTATACATTTATTTTAGAAATCCCCTTTCAATGTCTTGGGCCCAGATCTATTGATACACAAAGAAAAGTTTATCAGGTAAAGGGGTTGGGGGGATCCCCAACTCCAGGAAGTCACAGACAGGTATCATAGAAAACACAACTTGTGTAGATTTGTTTTAAAAGTGATGGAGCCGAAACTGGTTTGGCTCAGTGGATAGAGCATTGGCCTGCAGACTGAAGGTCCTAGGTTCGATTCCAGGTAAGGGCATGTACCTTGGTTATGCACACATCCCCAGTAGGGGATGTGCAAGAGGCAGCTAATTGATGTTTCTCTCTCATTGATGTATCTAACTCTATCCCTCTTCCTTCTTCTCTGTAAATATATATATATGTATAAAGTGATGGAGCCCTAGGCAATTTGGCTCAGTGGATAGAGCATTGGACTGCCAAAGGGTCCTGGGATCGATTCTGGTCAAGGGCACATAGCTTAGTTGCAGACTCCTCCCTAGCCTGGGCCCTGGTCAGGGCTCATGCAGGAGGCAACCAATCGATGTGTTTCTCTCACATCAATGTTTCTCTCTGTCTTTCCCTCTCTCTTCTACTCTCCCTAAAAATCAATGGAAAAATATCCTCAGGTGAGGATTAAAATATAAGGTATGATGGCAGGAAAGGCAAGGAAGATGAGCCAGGCATCACCTAGGATTTTACCTGCATCTACCAGGTACCAGGTTCCACCATGGCAGCATCCCAGGTCACAGCACGTGTGATGGCTCTGTCTTTCAGTCCTCCTGTGGAGCATCCAGACTGAGGATAGGGCAGAGACCGCTGCCAAAGGCTGGGCCGTCTTACCCTGGAGAGAGAAGAGCACAGAGAGGCAGTAGATTTGCTTCTCTTGGAGGATTAAAGAATCATTAATTGTGTTTCCCACTGGATAATCACACTGAGACCTTAGAGTTATATTTATAGTCTCCTAATAGGCATTAGACTTAAGGCATAGGATTTGTGGGCTATTGCAATCAGGGTCCCTGACAGGAAACATGGCATCTTTAAAAGGGTTACCTAAAGAGAATTTCATGAAGGAGTTAAGTTACAAACGTATGAAAGGATTAAGGAAACTAACAAGGAATGGTTCACAGGAAGTGTTACCAGCCTCTAGGCCTTAAGCAGAAAGAGGACTTAGCAGATGAGTAAACATTAGAACCCAGCAAGACCTGTAGCTATAGGATAAGCTGGAGACAAGAGAGCCCTAGAAGGAGCAGAGAGCAGGGGGTGGGGAGAATCAATAAGAGCAAACGGAATATCCAGCCAAATGCAATTGTCATCCTAGCTCCCATCTCGCTCTGGTAAACTTTATTTCCCTTTTGCTTCATTCTCTGATTTATTGTAAATTTATATTTTCTTGATGCTTTGTAAACTTATTTAAATTTTTTTTGGAAGAGGTTGAAAGAATGGAAAAAAGTAAAGATAATCATGAAAGAACAATTCCTACTGAACTAACTTCATTTCCTTTTTGGTTAAGGTTATGAGACTAGTAAATAAGCAGGGTCTCAAAGTGTACTTATAATGTGTGAATTTAATTTTTATTATGAAATATTTTGTATATAACAAATTAGGTGTATATGTGTATGTCATATTTATAAGCTGTAAGTACTAAAATGCCTATATGCCCTGTGATATTCCATCTTTGGCCTCAATTTTTTACTCTTCCTTACATCCATGCCAAAAGGAAATGGTATATAAGGACGGAGTATACTTCCCTATTCTGTGACTCTATCTATCTATCTATCTATCTATCTATCTATCTATCTATCTATCT
>JAAGEH010000019.1:6178857-6361109 GCA_011751065.1 Lasiurus cinereus
TCTATCTATCTATCTATCTATCTATCTATCTATCTATCTATCTATCTATTTTGGTTAACCCTTACCTAAGGATATTTTTTCCATTGATTTTTTTGTGTGTTTTGTTTTTTAGAAAGTGAAAGGGAGGGGGAGAGAGAGAGGACAAAAAAAAAAAAAAACCACAACCAGCAATGTGAGAGAAACACATTGCTTGATTGATTGCTTCCCCCATGTGACATGACTGAGGCTGGGGATTCAGCCTTCATCCAAGGTAAATGCCCTTGACCAGACTCCAACCTGAGACCCTTTAGTCTGCAGGCTGATGCTTTAACCACTGAGCAACACTGGGTAAGACCCTTTTTGAACTGCACTTTTCAGGTTACTTTGGCCAAAGGGATGATGGCCGATGTTATGCAAGCAGGGGCATGAAGTATGTTTGTCCTGCTGGGGGCACCCTCTGAATACTTTGCACTGCCATGAGATGAACTTGCATCAGCTAGCTACCTGGTCCAAGAATAATGAGTCACATAGATATAGTCACCCAGCTGACCTGCATACCTGCAGTTTAATGCTGAGCTGCCCAACTGAGCCCATCCTGAAATAGCTGACCCCAGCTTACCCCCAAAAAATGTATGAAAAATAAATGCTTATTTTATATCACAGAAATTTTGTAGGTTTTTTTGGTTACACAGAAAAGAGTAACTAATACATAGTCACTACTCAAGAAAAGGAATGTTTCTTTGTGTGCCTGCGATCCATTCCTGAGTATTTCCCACCCTTTCAATCCATTAATACAGTGAGTAACTTTAATAGATTTTTCTATTAAACTACCCTACATTCTTAGAATAAACAAAACTCAGTGACTTTATTTTTTTTAATCTTTATTGTTGAGAGTATTACAGATGTCTCTTTTTTTTACCCCCATTGCCTTCCTCCACTCAGTTCCTGCCCCATCCCAGGCCTTCACCATTTTATTATCTGTGTCCATAGGTAAAGCATGCAGTACATGCATATAAGTTCTTTGGTTGATCTCTTTCAGAACCTACCCTTCTGCCTTCCCTCTGAAGATTATCAGTGTGTTCCATGTTTCCAGGTCTCTAGTTCTGTTTTTTATTTATTTTTTATTTAATAAATCTTTATTGTTCTAATTATTACAATTGTTCCTCTTTCCCCCTCATAGCTTTCCTCCATTGTCCTCATCCATAGGTGTATGATTTTTGTCCAGTTTCACCCTGCACCCCCCTCACCCCTTTCCCCCTGAGAATTGTCAGTCCACTCCCTTTCTATGCCCCTGATTCTATTATATTCACCAGTTTATCCTGTTCATCAGATTTTTAATTCACTTGATTTTTAGATTCACTTGTTGATAGATGCATTTGTTGTTCATAATTTTTATCTTTACCTTTTTCTTTCTTTTCCTCTTCTTAAAGAGTATCTTTCAGCATTTCATATAATACTGGTTTTGGTGCTAATGAACTCCTTTTGTTTTTTCTTATCTGTGAAGCTGTTTATCTGCCCTTCGATTCTGAATGATAGCTTTGCTGGGTAGAGTAATCTTGGTTGTAGGTTCTTGCTATTCATCACTTTGAATATTTCATGACACTCCCATCTGGCCTGCATAGTTTCTGTTGAGAAATCTGCTGACAATCATATGGGTGCTACCTAGTAGGTAATTAACCATTTTTCTCTTGCTGCTTTTAATATTCTCTCTTTGTCTTTTGCTCTTGGTATTTTAATTATGATGTGTCTTGGTGTGGTCCTCTTTGGATTCCTTTTGTTTGGGGTTCTTTGTGCTTCCTGGACTTGTAAGTCTATTTCTTTCACCAGGTGGGGAAGTTTTCTGTCATTATTTCTTCAAATAGGTTTTCAGTATCTTGCTCTATCTATTCTTCTGGTACCCCCATAATTCTGATGCTGGTACACTTGAAGTTGTCCTAGAGGCACCTTACACTATCTTCACATTTTTGGATTTTTTTTTTCTTTTCAATTGGATTTTTTTCTGGTTCTTTGTATTTCAAATCTTTGACTTGATTCTTGCATTTCTCTAATCTGCTGTTAGGTCTCTGTATAATAGTTTTTATTTTAGTCAGTGTATGTTTAATTTCTATCTGGTCCTTTTTCATCTCCTCTTGGGTCTCGCTAAATTTATCCATCTTTTCTAGGAAATTCTTGAAAAACCTTATAACCATGGTTTTGAACTCTATAGCAAGTTGTTTGTTTTCCTCCATTTCTTTTGTTTGTGATCTGTTCCTTTGTCTCTACATTTTCGCTGCTTCCCTGAGTTGGTAGAGTAGCTTTGTGTGCTAGGTGTCCTATATGGCCCAGTAGCTTCGCCTCCCCAGTTACCTGAGGTGGACTCTCTTGGTGCACCCCTTTGTGGACTGTGTGTACAGCCTTATTGTAGTTAAGTCTTGATTGTTGTTGGTATCACTGGGAGGAATTGACCTCCAAGCCAAATGGTTGTAAGGATCAGCTGTGACAATGCTGGGAGAATTTCTGTGCTGGACTCCGCCTTAAGACTTGCAAGACTGCAAAAGCCTCTGTTCTAGGTTTGGATGGGGTGGAGTCTCAGGGCTGAGCAGATAGCCTTGGCTTTCTGTCAGCCCCTGGGTCTCAGTGTCCCTCGGTAATCGCTACAGCCCTCTCTGAGCACTCAAATTCACTTGCCTCCAGATCTCTGCCTCTCCAGTCCCCTGAGTTTCAGTGCATTCTAGGGACCCATATGAGTCTGGGTCCCCAGGGTCTTGCCTGAAACTGGGGTTCGGTGCAGTCTGACCTGGATTTCAGTGCAGTTGGGAGGTTCTGTCTTCCTCACACTAGAAAAAGCCAGTGGCACAATCAGCAGTCAGCCCTCTGTGTGCACACTTTCGTTTGCACCTCCAGACCTCTGTCTTTCGTAGCTCCCCTAAATTTCCCTGCACTCTTCCCTTTTCACAATAGTCCAGACTCTCCCGGTATGGGTCTTGCCTGGAAATAGGGTTCATTGCAGTCGGAAGTGGGGTTCAGTACAGTCGGGAGTTTGTCTCCCTTCCGCTAGAGGAACCAGCCAGGCACACCACCGCTCATCCTCTCCATGTGCGCGTCTCTGTACCTCAGGTTTTTGCAGCTTCTCTGAGTCTCTGTGAGCCCCTCTCTTTCCTTCTAGTTGTAGAATTTCCACTCCGCCAGCTCTCCTGTGGTTTTGGATGATGTCCGTTCTGTCTTTTAGTTGTAGTTTTGAAATTGTTGTGCAAGGCAGCAGTTTAGGTATTCACCTGTGCTGCCATCTTGGTTTCTCCCAGGAATACTTTTTCTGGTTCTTTTTTATTCATCAGTTTATTTTGTTCATTAGATTCCTTGTTTGTTTATTTTGTTTTTTAGGTTCAATTGTTGATAGATATGAATTTATTGCCATTTTATTGTTTATATTTCTCCTCCTCCTCCTCCTCCTCCTATCTCCTCTTCTTTCTTCCTCTTCTTAAAGAATACCTTCACGATTTCATGTAATACTAGTTTGGTGGTAATGAACTTTAGCTTTTTATTGTCTGTGAAACTTTATCTGACCTTCAGTTCTAAATGCTAACTTTGCTAGGTAGAGTATTCTTGGTTGTAGGTCTTTGCTATTCATTACTTTGAATATTTCTTGCCACTCTTTTCTGCCTGCAAAGTTAATTGAGAAATCAGCTGACTGTTGTATGGGTACTCCCTTGTAGGTAACTAACTGCTTTTCTCTTTCTGCTTTTAAGATTCTCTTTTTGTCTTTAAACCTTGACATTTCAATTATGATGGTCTTAGTGTAGGCTTCTTTGGGTTCTTCTTGTTTGGGACTGTCTGTGCTTCTTGGACTTGTAAGTTTATTTTTTTCACGAGGTAGAGAAAGTTTTCTGTCACTATTGCTTTAAATAGGTTTTTAATATCAAACTATCTCTTCTCCATTTGGTCGGTGTGCTTGAAGTTGTCTCAGAGGCTCTTTGCACTATCTTCATATTTTTGGATTCTTTCTTCTTTATACTCTTCTGATTGTTTTTTGTTTGTTTCTTTGTTTTGTTGCTCTTTTTGGCTTCTTTATGTTTCAAATTGCTGATTTTTATTCTTAGCATTATCTTCTCTAAATTATTATTTATTCAGTGAGTATATGATTAATTTCTGACTGGTCCTTTTTTGTGTCTTTAATGTTCTCACTAAGGTTCTTGAAATTCCACTAAGTCCCTTGAAGCTCTCCTTAAGATCCTTGAGCAGCCTTAGAACCATTATTTTGAACTCTGTATCCAGTGGTTTGCTTGCTTCCAATTCATTTAATTCTTTTTCTGGAGATTTCTTCTATTTTTTCATTGTGACATATTTCTTTGTCTCCACAATTTGGCTGCTTCCCTGTGTTTGTTTCTATGTATTAGGTAGAGCTGCTATGTTTCCTGGAATTAGTTTAGTGGCCTTATGTAGTAGGTGTCTTGTAGAGCCCAGTGCCTCAGCCACCCTAGTCACCTGAGCTAGGTATGTTACTGTGTGAGCTGTGTGCACTGTCTTATTGTAGGTGAGCCTTGATTGCTGTTGGCATCACTGGTAGGAATTGATCTCTTGGCCAATTAACTGTGAAAACCAGCTGTGACTACAGTGGAAGAGCTGCTGTGCAGGAGACATCTGAATGGAGCTTCAGTGGGGCTTTGGAGGTCACTGAATCTGCCCCTTGACAGTGTCATACATGGATGTATAGAACTTTAATGTGGTATGATCTGAAGCTATACCAGGTATACTAGTTTTGGCCTTTGGGGAGATACAGAGTCAGCCACTGCCTGGGGCCACCAAACAGGGGCTACAGAGTAATCTGTAGCTGGCTGCTACTTGTGTTGGATTTGAGAGTACATAGGAGAGGCCAACCTGTGAAGCAAGGCAGGCTGCTGCTAGTGCCAGGTCTTAGACTTCTTATTGAGAGGTATGGGGCATGTTAATGCCAATTGCTGTTTGAGAGATTTTAGGAAAGTCTAAATCCTAAGCCAGGACAGACCATTCATATGGAAAAGCTACTGCAAATAGCTTGGGTGGGGCTGCAAATTAGATGGGGTGGGGTCTCAGGGAATCACCAGGATGAAACAAAAGGTGTGGGCCAGGTTGATGGAGACTCAGATATGGTTGTCAATCAGCTCTGTGATGGGGAGGTCTCAGAATAGGAACAGTGAACCCTGTGAGCACCCCTATATGTGAGAAAGCCTCCTCAAGTTCTTGCCCTGATGCTAGACATTACAGCTCCTCTCTATATGCCTCTAGATTCCTCCAAATCATGCTCAGAGGAGTGAGTCTAAGTAAGTCTGTGTATTGGCCCTTTAAAAGAAATTGCCTGGGACTCCAGCAGCCGCCTTGTCACTCAGCCACAATCCCCACTGGTTTTTACAGCTCAAAGTTATGGGGTCTTCTCTTCCCAGCTGTGGAACACTGGGCTGGGGTTCTTTTGTTGGGCTGAGACTACTTGCTCCTAACAGGAGGCCTCCACAGCCAAGATATTTCTCCCAGTTACAAAAAACACCACACGTAGTTTTTGGACTCTGCACCTCCTACCAGTCCCAGTGTACATTCTTCTTTACTTCTCTGATTGTAGGAGATCTGTTCAGCCAGATTTCAGGCAGTTCTGAATAATGGCTGTTCTGAATTTTATTTATAATTTTGATGTGGTTGTGAGAGGTGGTGACTACCAGCATTTACCTACACTGCTATCTTTGTTCTCCTCCAAAACTCAGTCACTTTATAAAATATAAAATTCAAAGCTATATTGAACTTGGTATTTTTTAAAGGAATAAAGGAATTTTGCATCTAGTTCATTAATGAGATTTTCCAATAATTTTCTTCTTTTCATGTACTGTCCTTGAAACGTTTTGATTTTAGGATTATGTATCCCCCCACCCACCCCATTTTCTAGAACAGTTTAAGTGAAATAGGAATTAACTTTTCTTTGAATGTTTGATAGGACTTAGTAGTAAAATCATCTAGGCCTGGTGTTTTCTTACATGAAATAAATAAATGTAAGCTACAATTAAATGAATCCATAGCTGGACAACACAGCCTTTTTTTAAAAAAGTGCTAAGAAATAGATCAACATTGGCTTGTCTGTCTGATGTTTTCAAAAGTGGCCTGCATGAAAATATATAAAAGGCAATTTATCATATTTTCAAGTGAAAATATGAAAGAATGTTGTTAGGGTAAAAAAGAAAGGAATTTGATTCAATTTATTATGATTAAAGGATTGTGGAGATGATCAGAGGGAACGCTACTCCTAAATTTGCATGTATATTTTTATAGCTTTGTTTTTGTTTCTTAACTATTGGCTTGAGAGCAGTTTGTTTTAGTAGGACTTGGAGATTTTCCCTGACCACACACTGAAGAGGAGGGGCCATATGTGGTGGATGCTTTAGCTGCTACAGTCATCTCCATTGTCTAGTGAGAGAAGACCCCCATGCTTTCATGCTGTCTTTGTCCCTATCCCTGCAGGGACAAGTCTGAGCACTGTTTTATATATAACAACTCATAGAAAGTCCAGAGGGGGGCGACCTGGGTAATGATGTGTCTATAGCAGGGTTTCTTAGCCTTGGAACTTTAGACATTTTGTGACAGATAATTGTTGTGGGGATTGTCCAGTGTCTTGTAGCCTCCCTGGCCACAACCCATAGTTCCTGGTAGCACTCCCTGCTATTGATGTATAATTTGTCTCCTGGGAGGCAAATTTGGCCTCAGTTGGGAATAACTGGTCTAGAGATTATACTGTAGTAAGAATGGTGAAGGCAGTGGATGATTTGGTCCAGCGAAGAGTCATAGTGAAAACGCACTAATTAGTTTTAGGAAGTCTATTAAAAGGGCTACTGTGGCCCAAGTCAAGTTGGCTCAGTGGATAGAGCATCAGTCTACAGACTAAAGGGTCTCAGGTTTGATTCCGGCCAAGGACACATGCCTGGATTTCGGGCTCGATCCCCAGCGGGGGGGGGGGGGGGGGGGTGTGTGTGTGCAGGAGGCAGCCGATTGATGATTCTGATTCTCATCATTGATATTTCTATTTCTCTCTTCTTTTCCCTTCCTCTCTGAAATCAATAAAGAAATATATTTTAAAAAAGGGGAGGCGGTATGGGAGTAACTGCGAATGAGGGAGGAGAATCACTCTATGGGGCTCCAAAAGGCAGAACTAAGATTTTACATTTGTCACCTTGGAAATTACAAGGTGACAAATGTAAAATCTAAAAAAAAAATTTTTTTTTCAACAATCAAAAACATCTGCATGGGCTGCCTTTCAGAACAGTGAGTTTCCTGGTACTAGCAGTATTCAAGCAGAGGCAATACTTGTCAGGAATGTTTAGATGATTTCAGAACTGAAGAAGGGTTTGGTTAACCTAGATGACTGTTGAATCTCTTCTAACTGGAGAACTTTGTTTTAGTCCAAGTAGAGCCAACTGGGAGGAGAGAATGGAAGACTTTGGGTCATCAAGCTAAGAATGTGTCAAATAAGTTGCTGGTGCCATTGTCCATATTTCCTCAAACCTCATTATTGCTGTACACACTGTTAGCTTGTTTCCACAAGCATCTGGGACTGTCTGGCTGCAGGAGTGTGTTCAGCTACTGCATGAGACAGATTAGCAGTGCTGGGAGATTATTCCCCCAGCCTTCAATCAATTTGGGATAGGATTTGGTGGACCAGTACCCCATCTTCCTCACTCCTTGTGGGGATGATCTTAGTATGCATTGCACAGAATCTCCCAGGGGTCCTCAGGAGGAATGAACCCACATTAAAGCATCTATATCACCTTCTCTTTCCTTTCTCACTTCCTGGTCCACCATCTCTTTCCTTTCTCACTTCCTGGTCAACCATCAGTGCTTCCTGTAAACAATTCCCCACTTAACTCCTTCCATTCAAATCATTATCTAAGAATCTTCTTCCAAGAGAATCTAAGGTAGGACCCACACAAGGCCTATGGACTTGCTTGCAGAGAGGAAGTAAACCAGAGGGTTGGTTAGTATTTCACATTTAGAAGCCCATTGTTAATAAAGTTTTAAGAAAGCAAAACAGGGCTTCAGGCAATCCAAGGAGAATGATATTTGGAAATGAGAATAAAGAAGTGAAGGAAAGAGACGGGAAGGGGAGGGCCACAGAGCTTCAACTGAAGCAGCCTGTTCAGGACAGCTGGGAAGGTGATTTGGCCCACACTTTATGCTTGGCTCTGTGGAGGACAGAATCCAAATGACTGATCCAGTCATTCTGTGACTGTTCTCCAAAGACTTTAGAGACCATTTAGTCAACAAATGTTGATCAGACACCTGCTATATGCCAGCCTGTGCCAGGCTTTGAGGATACAGAGATGAATAAAATATAGTCCCAGCCCTGAGGACTCTAAGGTTTAGTTGAGGAGACAGACACATTAATAGACAATTACACAGGGAAGTCTGAGGAAGCAGAGGAGGAGTTCCACTCCAGGCCAGGGATTTAAATATGGGGAGACTGCGGCCAGAGAAGGAAAGCTAGTGAGTCTATGTAATTGCTGGGCATTGCTGTAACAATAAATATTTTTGATGATAGTTCATTTCTTTGTATTACTGTCTTACACTTATTTGCATTAGAAGGTATTGTCGAATGACCGCTTGCCTCCATCTGCTTTTGGCTTGTGGTCCACTTCTGACAGCTACTGCTGGTTTGAGCTTGGCCTTTTTCTTTCCTCCTCCCCTCCCTATAACTACAAGGATCTTGTATCCCAGCAGACCTCAGCAGTCTTTGCTGGTTTCCCAGTCTTACCTGATCCTATTATCTGAAGCTTCCTCATTACTTTCTTTTCTATCATCTAAACTCCCTTTAGCTTTCAAGACCTCAAGTTGGGACAGTTTCTTGCCTCACACTGTTCTATTTTGAGTTCTTTTGTGCTTAGTTCTGATATTCAGAAAAATTCCTCCTGTGGCTTTCAGGACAGATGATCAGACAAAGTCCATAGAATTACAGCAAATGTATAAATCTCATCCTAAAACTCTCCTTAAAATTACCTGAAAGTATTTGAAGGAGAATCTCTTTGCAAATTGAGAATGCCTGTAAAGAAAGCAATAGGTATTGTATGTTTCAGATGTATAGGAATAAAGTTATAAGGAATGCAAGCATTTGCCTTTTAAAGTTCCTTAAAGAAATAGGTTGTGTTGCTAAAATATATGCACACCCCCCCCCCACAGAAATGTGTTTCCTAATTTTTAACAAAGTCAGCTACTCAAACTTTTCCCTGCAAATTCTTGACTCAAACCTTGCATTTCTCTCCAGCCACCAATCTTCTGGCCTGAACACTGAGGTTGGGGCCCAAATAGACTCATCTTTCATCCTAATAGCATTGGCTGCTACTGAGGCTTATAGGCAAAGCTGGCCCCTTCTTCATGACTCAGTAGTAGGAATAATGCCAGGGCCCCTAACTCTGCCTGGTTGTTGCCTGCTCAGCTGTTAGTCATTTCAATACTCTGCACACTGGGAAGCATTATTGTGCTGTAAGGTAGAAGTGATGGAGGGGAAGTGAGGCATTTCCTACCCAGCACTCGGCCTTCTTCCAACTTGTGTGTAAACTTTCTAGATTTGTATTCTGTGGGAAAAATATTTGCTATCTGAGTTCTTTCATTAAAAAAAATTTTTTTTGTTGTGTTAAGGGTGGGATGAGGGGAGATCCAAGATAGCTGTGGATAAGGTGGATTTTATACTCATCTCCTCTCAGGACCAAACTGGGATTACAACTAAAATATAGAACAATCACCTGAATAACCAACTGAAGATGAGCTGAATAGAAGTCTTATAACCAAGAATTTACAGAAGCAGCCATATTGAGACAGGTAGGAAGAGTGGAGATGTGAAAAAGGCTGGCCCTGCTCCCATGGGTAAAGATAAAAATTATGAACAAAAAATATATATCTATCAACAAGTGAATCTAAAAATCAACTGAAGGGAGAAACTAAGATGGCTGCATAGGTAAACACCTAAACTGCTGCCTCACACAATAATGTCAAAACTACAATTAAAAGACAAAATGGACACCATCCAGAACCACAGGAAAGCTAGCTGAGTGGAAATTCTACAACTAGAAGGAAAGAGAAAAGCACACTGAGACTCAGAGGAGTTGCAAAAGGCTGAGGTACAGAAATGTGTGTGGAGAGGACTGGTGGCTGAGTGCATGGCTGGCTTTCTCCAGTGGGAGGGAGACAGAAGTTCCCGACTGTGCTGAAATCCAGTTCCAGGGAAGACTCTGGGGACCCAGACTCATTTGCAGGGAATCTGCACTGTCAGGAAAAGAGAAAAGGTTTCTGAGATTCAGGGGCGATGCAGAAGGCAGAGGTCCGGAGGCATTGAAGCGCAGAGAGGACTGACTGATGAGTGTGTGGCTGGCTTTAACAAGTGGGAGGGAGATGGAAGCTCCTGACTGTGCTGAACTCCAGTTCGAGGCAAGACTTTGGGAACCCTGAATCACTCAGGAGGGAATCCAGACTCTCTGGAAGCAGGTGAAACTTGAGAGCGTCTTTATCTCAGAGATTTTTGCAGCAATTACTGCGGGACACTGAGACCCAGGGGCCTCATAGGACAGAGATGATGGGAAGCCAAGGCTGTCTGCTCCGCCCTAAGACTCTGCCTGATCCAAGCTGAGCACAGAGGCTTTTGCAATGTTGCAAGTCTTGTCTCATAAGGGTATGGCCAACACAGAAGTTCTTCCAGCGTAGAAACAGGTGACCCTCACAGCCAATTAACTACAACAAGGCTGTGCACACAGTCCACAAAGGGGTGCACCAAGAGTGTCCACCTCAGATAATTGGTGAGGCTGAGCCACTGGGCCCTATAGGACACCTAGCACACAAAGCTACTCTACCAACTCAGGGAAGCAGCAAAAATGCAAGACAAAGAAACAGATCACAAATGAAAGAAATGGAGGAAAGCAAATAACTGGATATAGAGTTCAAAACTATGGTTATAAGGTTTTTCAAGAATTTTCTAGAAAATGCTGATAAATTTAGTGAGACCCTTGAGGATATGAGTGAGACCCCTGAGGATATCAAAAAGGAACAACTAGAAATTAAACATATACTGACTAAAATAAAAAATATTATACAGAGACCTAACATATATCTATCAACAAATGAATCTAAAAATCAAGTGTATAAAAAAATCTGATGAACAGAATAAACTGGTGAATATAATAGAATCAGGGGCATAGAAAGGGAGTGGATTGACAATTCTCAGGGGGAAAGGGGTGTAGGGGATGTGGGAAGATAATGGACAAATACGTACCCCTTGAATGAGGACAGTGGGGATGGGGGATAAGGGCAGAGGGTGGGGTGGGAACCAGGTGGAGGGGAGATATGGGGGGGGGAAAGAGGAACAATTTTAGTAATCTGAACAATAAAGATTTATTTTCAAAAATGTTTAAGAAAAAAACAAAGGCCATAAAAGATATAAAGAAGGACGTTACATAATGCTAAAGGGATCAATCCATTAAGAGGTTATAACCTTATAAATATTAACGCACCAAACATAGAAGCACCTAAATACATAAAGCAAATCTTGATGGACATAAATCGTGATGGACAATACCACAATGATAGTAGCGGATTTTAACACCTCATTGGCATCAATGGATCAATCTTGCAAGAGAAAATCAAAAGGGAAATCACAGCCTTAAATGACGTACTAGATCAGATGGATTTAACTGATATTATCAGAGCATTTTAACCCAAAGCAGAACAATATACATTCCTTTCCAGTGCATATGGAACATTTTATAGGGTAGACCACATGTTAGACACAAAAATTTAATCTTAATAAATTTAAGATGTTTGAAATCCTATCAAGCATCTTCACTTACCACAATGATATCAAACTAGAAATCCCAAGAGGGGAAAAAAAACCCTGAAAAACACAAAAAAGACAGGGAAGCTACATAATATATTATTAGACATATAATTTTCCAAAACTGAATCAGGAAGAATCAGAAATCTGAACAGACCAGTTATAACCAATGAAATTGAATCAGTAACCAGAAGGTTTCACAGGTGAATTTTACATTCAAAGAAAAACAAACACCTATTCTTCTCATACACTTCCAAAAAATTCAAGAGAAGATTCACAAGCTCATTTTATGTGACCAGCATTGTCCTAATTCCAAAACCAGATAAAGACACCAAAAGGAAAGAAAATTATAGGCCAATATCCCTGATGAACATGATGCTAAAATCATCAACAAAATATTAGCAAATCAGATTCAGCAGTACATTAAAAAGACCATAATTAAGTGGGATTTATTCCAGGGATACAAAGTTGGACAATATTGCAAATCAATAAAAATGATACACCACATAAAATAAAAGATAAAAATCAAATGATCATATGAATAGATTCAGAAAAAGCATTTGATAAAATCTAGCACCCATTTATGATAAACACATTCAGCAAAATGGGAATGGAGAGATCATACCTCAACATAATAAAGGCCTCAATGAGCAAAAGCTAAGAGTATTTCCTTAAGATCAGGAACCAGACATTGAGTTTTGCTTTCACTACTCTTATTCGACATAGCACTGGAAGTCCTAGTCATAGCAATCAGACAAGAAAAAATAAAAAGCATCCAAATTGGAAAGGAAAAAGTGAACCTGCATTATTTTCAGATGACATGATATTGTATATGGAAATTCTATCAAAAAACTACTTGACTGATAAATGAATTCAGTAAAGTAGCAGGATACAAAACAAATATTTAGAAATCAATTGCATTTTTTTAAATGTTTTTATTGATTTCAGAGAGGAAGGGAGAGAAAGAGATAGGGATAGAAACATCAATGATGAGAAAGAAGCATTGATTGGCTGCTGGGAATCAAGCCTGCAACCCAGGCATGTGCCCTAGACAAGAATTGAACTTGGGGCACTTCAGTCCACAGGCTGATACTCTATCCACTGAGCCAAACCAGCTAAGGTCAATTGCATATTTTACATCAATAATGAACTAAGAGAAACTAAAAAATAATTCCATGTACAAATGCATTAAAAATATTCCTAGGAATAAATTTAACCAATGATATAAAACACCTGTACTTGGAAAATTATAAGACACTGAATAAAGAAATTGAAGAAGATGCAAATAAGTCAAAGCATATACCGGATTTATGGATAGGAAGAATTAATATCACAAGACACTGGGAGTTTGGGGTATGCCTGGGAGGGGGAGGCAATGGGGAGATATGTATACATGTAACACAATAGAAAAATCATAATTATATAAAGCAGAAAAAAATAAGTGCCATTGGGAAAATAGGACAGACACATGCCAAAAATATGGATCTAGACCACCTTCTTACACTATACAACAGAATTAACTCAAAATGGATTAAGGACTTCAGTGTTAGACTTGAAACCATAAAAATTCTAGAAGAAAATATAGTAAAATATTGAACATTCTTGTAACAATATTTTTTCTGATGTCTCCTCAGGAAAGGGAAATGAAAGAAAAAATAAATAAATGGGACCACATCAATCTAAAAAGGTTTTTCACAGCAAAACAAAAAGAGAATGGGAGAATATATTCACCAATGATACATCTGATAAAGGTTTAATATCCAAAATTTATAAAGAACTTATACAACTCTACACCAAAAACAATCTAATTAAAAAATGGGAATGGGAACAGCATAACACTTCTTCAAAAAGGATATACAGATGGCCAATAGACATATGAAAAGATGTTCAAAGTTACTAAGCATCAGAGAAATGCAAATTAAAACCACAATGATATATCACCTTACACTTATCAGAATAACTTTCATCAAAAAATCAATAAACAGTCCTAGCCGATTTGGCTTAGTGGATAAAGCCTCAGCCTGTGGACTGAAGGGTCTCAAGTTCAATTCCAGTCAAGGATATATGCCTGGGTTGCTAGCTTGATCTCCAGCAGGAGGCATGCAGGAGGCAGCCGATCAATGATTCTCCCTCATCATTGGTGTTTCCATCTCTATCTTCCACTCCCTTCCTCTCTGAAATTAATTTAAAAAATATTTTTAAAAATAAATAAATCAACAAACAACAAGTGTTGGTAAGGATGTGGAGAAAAGGGAAACAGTGAAATATTGATAGGAATGCAGACTGGTGCAGCCACTGTGGGAAACAGTATGGAATTTCCTCAAAAAATTTAAAATGGAATTGTCTATTGACCCAGCATTTCCACTTTTGGGAATATAGCCAAAGAAACCAGAAATACTGATTCCAAAGAATATACGCACCCCTATGTTCATTGCAGTGTTGTTTACAATAGCCAACATTTGGAAGCAGCCCAAATGTCCATTAGTAGATGAGTTAATAAAAAAGCTGTGGTACATTTATACAATGGAATTCCATTTGGCCCTACAAAAGCAAGTCTTACCTTTTGCAACAGCATGGATAGACCTGAAGATTATCATGCTAAGTAAAATAAGACAATCAGAGAAAGACAAATACCATATGATCCTATATAATAAAGAGGTAATATGCAAATTGATCCATGCATACAAGTCCCATTCATACATGATTCTTCAGGTCTACTAAACCCTAATTTCCCAAAGATCTCATGTTGTTTCCTACCTTTGTACCTCTGCCCATACTTTTTCTTTTTATCTGGGCATCCTTTCATTCCTTCCTCAAATGTGTAAGTACCACTCATCTTACAAACCTGACTTAAAAATATCCTGTAGGGAAGCTTCCTGGGCCTTGTTCCCCAGGTAGGGTTTGGTTTTCTTAGATATGCTCTCCCAGCACCAAGTGCATTCTCTATAACAACCCTTATCACCTCTACTACTGTTGTTGGTCACTAGTTAGGATATTGCATAAGGCTTTTTAATAAAGCCTAAAAATAATAGTAGCTTGAAAATATATGTTTGTTTTCCTTATAGGCATCACTTAAGAATACCATTGGGCAGGGACTCAGGCCCCTTCTATCTTGTTGCTCTGCCATCTGTAGGTTGTTCATGAGCATAATACAGGTTGGTTCACAACCACACCAGAATTCCAGCATGCCTTAATTCCAAGGCCAGCCTCTTCACCACCAGGTCATATTGTCTCAGTGAAGCTAAGCTCATTGCAGATTAGTGAGGAATATGTGAAAAAAGTTAGAAAAGTTCAAGATATATTGGAAAACACTTTGAGTGCCTGGTAGGAAATGGTGGGCAAAGGTTGAATCTTATTGTGAGGACTTGAATGTCAAAAAGTGATAACAACCGCCACTTTTAAATAGTGTCATTTCTCAGCCACATATTCCAGAATCACTACCCCTAAAATAGGAATCAGATTCAAGTGCTTCTTCTAAAGCAAGAGCCCATGGAAGCCCATGTTCCTGAGCCATCCATCATCTGAGTTATTTCTAAATCTGGCTGATCATCAGAAACACCTTGGCACTTTAATTACAAACAACAAACAAGGCCCTGAGCCCCTCCATGACATTTAATCTCCAGAGTAGGGCTCAAGAATTTATATATTTTTTGTATAATTATCCCAGTGATTCTGATGGAAAGCTGGCGTGGACACTCTTGCACTCAGGAGACCTATCACCACCCTGTGTTTGCTCTAACTGCAAATTTATGGTTGAAGCATTTTTCTCTATTTGGACCTGCTTAATGTTCTCTCAGAACTCTAAGCTCCAGGTTATTGCAATGTCCAAAAAGTTTTGGACCTTCTCCAAGCCTACTCAGTGACAAGTCTATTCTCTAGAAACTGAACTACAGAGCTGAGCAATCCAAATATTTGGTTAACCACAAATCCAATCATTTTATATCTTGTAAAGAGTTTTGGAAAATCATTAGACCTCGAGACTTGAAGTGGACCCCCAATAAGATGATTTTTTTTTCAATTGACCATCCCTATCCCATATTGCCATTTCATTAATCCCCTGAGCCAAGCTTCCTATCTTTAAAAAATTGTCCAGGCAGAGACTTAGCCTAATGATAGTAGAACATTATTTAGTGCTGTGGTTCTCAACCTTTCTAATGCCGAGACCCTTTAATATAGTTCCTAATGTTGTGATGACCCCCAAACATAATATTTATTTTCATTGCTACTTCATAACCATATTTTGCTACTGTTAATGAATCGTAATGTAAATATCTGTGTTTTCCAATGGTCTTAGGCTCTACAGTAGCAAAATTACAGTTATGAAGTAGCAACAAAAATAATTTTATGGTTGGGGATCACCACAACATGAGGAACTGTATTAAAAGGTTGCAGCATTAGAAAGGTTGACAACCACTGATTTAGTGCCCTCATGAGCCATATGCTTTACATATATCATTTCATGTAAATGCCTTTGACAATCTGGGGATATTAGCAGTATTTGCCCCAATTTATAGCTGAAGAATTTGAGGCTCAGAAAATGAGTAGAATGAAAATTCAAACCTAAAACTACTTAAGTCTAAATACTGAGTTGCTACACTGCTTTTCCCCATGGTGTGTGTGTGTGTGTGTGTGTGTGTAGGGGGTAGTTTGGAGGGTGTGCAAGGGAGAGGAAGAGGAGAGGAAATAGAAGTGGAGAGACAGTATTTCCTTGTTGGGACCTACTGCCTATTATCCTTTTTCCCCTGTCCCAGCTTCCATTCTCAGGACAATAGCAGCCAATACAGGCATAGCTTTTGATGCTCTAAGGAAACTTCAGCAAAGAAAGTTGAGCTTCTGCAGAAACTAGCTTCCCCTCTGCATCATTTCAGAGCTCAGTGGACCCACAAATATAATTTTTGACTAATCATGTATGCTCCAGACATTTATGGTATATAATAAATGCTTAACACATTCAGCCGAATCCCTTGAAGACAATTCACCAAGTTTATTGGAAGGCACTTTATTCAGGATGCCATGCAGATCATTTTTTCCTACATTTTTTTTTACTTTGCTGAATCACTGTGTATTGGCTTTTCTAAATCAACTGAGCTGAATGGGAGAAGTCGGACATGTGATTACTGTTGGGAAAATGGCAGATTTGGCTCATGAGAGGAGTGGTCAGAGCACTCTTTGAGATCAAGAACATCCTAAATCTGAGGGACGTGTAGCCTTGGAGATTGAATTTGTCTCCCTAAATGCTCTTATTTGTTGATGGGAAGAAAATTATACTGGATCCCCTTGGTCTATAGCAATTAGAATGAATTCTCCTGTGACAGGCTGGGCTCTCCAGTGCTTTAATTGGTTCTAATGCAGAGTGGCTTAAAATTAATTCACTCTTCCACAGGCTAATCTCTCATTTCCCAGAGCAGATTGGGAATTGTTCAGAAATGAGCCTTTGAGAGAACTGTTTCTTCTCATTCAGTCCTAGATTTAGAACATATATTTCCAGAAAAAAAGGAGGCCAATGCAAGGGTGGGGTGGGAGGAGACTGGCTGTACCTATTCTATGACTTCAAAATTTTTTTTCTCACCCTGACTGGTGTGGCTCAGGTTGCACATGCCCGGTTATGGGCTTAATACCTGGTGGAGGGCATGCAAGAGGTAGCCAATCAATGTTGCACTCTTACATACATGTTTCTCTCTCATCCATGTTTCTCTCAACCCTCTGTTCTTTAAAAATGAATAAACTATTCTTTTAAAAAAATCAACTAACAGCCCTAGCCAGTTTGGCTCAGTGAATAGAGCATTGGTCCTTGAACTGAATGGTTCGGGGCTTGATTCGGGTCAAGGGAACGTACCTTAGTTGCAGGCTCAATGTCTGGCACTGGTTGGGGTGTGTGTAGGAGGCAAACAATCAGTGTGTCTCTGTCACATCAATGTTTTTCTTTCTGTATGTCTCTCTCCCTCCCTTCCACTCTCTCTAAAAATCAATGGAAAAAATATCCTCAGGTGAGGAATATAAATATACTAAATAAATACCTAATTTTTTTCCTCTAGTCTTATTTCTCAAACCTGATTGGTGAATCTATTATAATAGGCATTAAGAAAATCATTCCATTCCTATACCACTCAGAGTACTGGATGGATAAAAATAATGTTAGTCAAATGCAACTGTGTGGAAAGAATGTCATGGTACAAGTTTTTGGTCTGGCCCTACACCAATTAGCTCAGTTTTCACATCTGAAAAATGAGCCTCTTGGGTTCACTGTTCTCTGAAGACTCTTAAGTTTATTAAAGAAGAGTTTGATTAAACTCATTTTATTATTCTAAAACAGGGTTTCCCAAGTTCAGCACAAATAACACTTTGGGCCAGATAATTATTTGTTGTGGAGGTTGTCCTGTCCATAGTAGGATATTGAGAAACATCCATGGTTTCTACCTACAACATGCTAGTAACACACACACACCCCATAGTTAACAATAACAACCACAACAAAACTATTTCTAGACACTGCCAAATGTCCCTGGGGGCAAAAATTTTCTCTAGTTGAGAATCACTTTCTATAGCTCTCCATTGCCTACAGAAAATACACTCATTTATTAAATATTTAACATTACTTATTGAATACTTACTAAGACCAAAGGTAATTGAGAATCAGTCCCTGTCCACAAGGAACTAGGTCTAGTTAGAAGAACAGATAAACAGAAAATTATAATCTAGTCCAATCCTATATAATAAAAGGCTAATATGCAAATCGACCAAAGAGCAGAACAACTGGTTGCTATGATGTGCACTGACCACCAGGAGGCAGACATTCAATGCAGGAGCTGCCCCCTTGTGGTCAGTGCGCTTCCACAGGGGAAGCACTGCTCAGCCAGAAGCTGGGCTCATGGCTGGTGAATGCAGTGGCAGTGGCAGGAGCTCTCCACCTCTGTGGCAGAACTAAGGGTGTCCGACTGCCAGCTTAGGCCCACTTCCCGTGGAGAGTGGGGCTAAACCATTAGTCAGACATCCCCCAAGGGTTCCCAAACTACAAGAGGGCACAGGCTGGCTAAGGGGACCCCTCTCTCCCTGAGTGCATGAATTTCTTGCACCAGGCCTCTAGTATATATATAAAGACCAAAAGAAATGCAGAAGGAAAGGGGAAAAGCTTTTGAGGTGATAGGTAGAGGGAGCTTAGAAGGTTTTTTTTGTTCTGTTTTGTTTTGTTTTTGGAGAAATTAATGATTAAATGGAACATTAAAGGATGAATAGAAATTAACCAGGCATTTCCAGCAATGAGAAAAGGCATATTGATGAGAACAATGACCTACTCCCACAAAGCTGGGGAGTGGTGAGGATGAATTCCTCAAGGACAAAGGGACCTCCAATCCTAGCTGGGTGTTGTCTCTTTTAACATTCCATTTTAAATAAGCAGTTCAGACCCTTAAGACCTCCCAGTTGTGGTTGGGCCTAGTCCCCAGTAGAGGTGAACTTTTTGGAGCTCTCCAGGGTACTGAGCCACATCCTTCTAAACTGTCTTTAATCAGGAGCTCTCTGCCAAGGGACTAGCCTAGAACCCTGCTCCTTCCTGACCCTGACTCCTGGCCATTCTTGCTGCTCTTGGCTGATGCCATGCAGTAGAAAGAGAATAGATTTACTAATCTAAATGATTCAAATTAGGAGACAAACAAATAAATTATTATTATAAATTATGATGTGTCCCTATGAAAATTGTAGTGTTTGGGTGGCCTTATATGTTTTAAAATATGGATTTGGAATTTTATATATTTTCTAAGATATCTATAATAGCCTGTATTTCTTTACTCAGAAAAATATCTTTTAAATTAAATGAGCTCAATTTCATGTATGTATTACTGTTTCCTTAAGTAAAAGAAATGCTCAGCAAATATTGGTTTGTTATTTCCTACCCCATCACTTGGACACTCAGTTTTCTACTACAGAAAGGCCAAGCCTGGTGTAAAACAAGGTGTTATGGGCATGGACTTGCAGTGACCTTCCAACTTCCCATCCTTGAGGGCTTCACTGGAAACAGAGCTCTGGAACAGGACTAACTCTGAGTATGTTTGTGTTATTTCTACACTTGGCTCCCAGTACATTAGCATCTAGAATCTTACCTTCATGGCAAGATACAGGAAAACCATTCTTTAGGTATCTGAAAAGTAAATGCCTATATTCGGTGTTCTCCCAACAAACAGCTGAGCCCGGTTTCCCTAACTTGAATCTAATTTCAATGTTGTCAGACTCTACTCAGAGCTTCCAATTAGTTTTTTTTAACCTTCCCATGTATTATGAACATACAGCCAAGTTTTACATCAGAGCTTCCAATTATTTTTTCTTAACCTTCCCATTTATTATGAACATACAGCCAAGTTTTACACCTAAGGCAAGGCTGTATTATGGGAGACATAGATCAAAAACAAGAACAAAGTATTTTGGAGGAAACTAAAACTGCAGGAAAAATATTCCCAAATAAATTTTATGACTAATATATTTTGAAAAATAAAAGAACTTCCCTGAAACAAGAACAGAATGTGCTCTCTCTCTTTCTCTCTTTCTCTTAATATATGGTATAATAAATGAAAAACGCTAACTGGGTAGGAAAATAATACTGAGGAAATTTCATCTTACTCTTATCCCCACAAAAAGAGAGCAAACACACCCAGGAGGAAACAGAATAAAAATAAAAGAAGTCTATAATAAATGTCCAACATTAGAATACTGGTAGTTCTAAAGAGAGACAACATAGAAAACGGGAGAGTAAGGAATTCTCAGAAATAATGCAAGAAATTTCCCAGAGCAGATCAAAAGTGCCCAGTATCTAGCCTAATGAATGAAAGAAAAAAACTCACAAAGCACATATATCAATGTGAAATTTCACATCAGTGGGGACTAAGAACAAAATATACAAAGTACCAGAGGAAAATATACATATATATGGAATATATATATATTGGGATATATATATGCCTGTGTGTGTGTGTGTGTGTGTGTGTGTGTGTGTGTGTGAATATATATATTACAAGGACCTGGAATCTGAATGGCTTCTTTTTTTAAGGAAATAACCATACTTTTTTTTAAATGTTTTCATTGATTTTAGAAAGGAAGAGTGAGTGGCAGAAATATTAACTTTGGTGAGAGACAAATATCAATATCATTCAGCTGCCTCCTGCATACTCCATACTGGGGATGGAGCCCAAAATGCAAGCATCTGCCCCACTGGGAATTGAACTGGTGACCTCCTGGTGCATGGACAATGCTCAGTCACTGAGCCACACCAGCCAGGCCAGAATGGCTTTAGATTTTTCAACAGTAATCTCTCTCTCTCTCTCTCTCTCTCTCTCTCTCTATATATATATATATATATATATATATATATATATATATATATATATATAGACCTATATATATAAAGGAATTATAGGTCTAGATATAGATAGATAGATAGATAAATTCCAATTGCCGTCTCGGTGGGAATTCAACCAACCAGGAGCTCAACTGCTCACTATGATGTATGGTGACCACCAAAGGGCAGCTTGGAATGAAGGAAGGCCCTAGGGAAGGTAGGCCCTGGCCAGCAGCCAGCAGCCACTAGGGACCCTACTTGTGCATGAATTTCATGCACTGGGCCTCTAGTGTGAAATAAGAAGACAATAGAGAAATTCCCTCAAAATACTGGTGAAAACATTTAACTTTTACCTGGAATTCTATACCCAGCTCAACTATAAAAGCAAGTATTATAAATCAAGTACTACAGAATAAAAACATTTATAGATCTGTACAGTATTAACAAATTTCTCTTCCTATGCACCCTTCCTTAGGGAATTACTGGAGTATATGCTTTATAAAACAGAGAGAGAGAGAGAAAGAGAGAGAGAGAGAGAGAGAGAGAGAGAGAGAGAGAGAATAGAGAAAGACATTGATTACGGAACACATGAGCTCCAACATGGAGAGAGATGAAAGAAATACCCAAGAGGGTGGTAAATGGTTTCTAGGTTGACAGCTGTGTATGTGGCATAGAGAACAACTAGCCCAGATGAGAGCAGAGTGCCTCAAAAGGTTAAAAGCTATCATCACCAAGATCCCCACTGCTATTGATCCTTTGAGGGGGAATGGTGCCAGGAGACAGAATTCCTGGGTAAGGCTGGCTGATGTGATCTGTTCCTGAGTTGCCTTAATCATTTCTGCCAAGGTCGCTGCTTTTCCTGCAATGGCCTATTTAATGGTTCAGCTGAGATTGCTCAGTCACCCCACAAAAGTGCTCTGCTGTGATCTGCTTCAGAAGCTGAAGGTAGGCCATGGTGAGGCAGCAAATCCAGAGCAATCCACACTCCGGACCATATTTCTTCCGGATATAATACCTGGCCCCCATCAGTCCTACCAGATGCCCAACTCTGATGAGTCCTGTGTTTCCTAACTCATGACCTTGTTTGCCGACTTCCCTAGAAGGGACTTGTAAACTCTTGGGGTCCCAGGTTCGATTCCTGGTTGCGGGTACATACCCTATAGGGGGCATGCAGGAGGCGGCTGATCGATGTCTCTCTCTCACTGATGTTTCTAACTATCCCTCTCCCTTCCTCTCTGTAAAAAATCAATAAAATATATTAAAAACAAACAAACAAACAAACAAACAAAAACCGGCCCCTGGAAAAGTGACGGGCCTCTGCGTCTCAGTGCAGAGTGGCCGCCCTTCAGATCACGACTCGCCGCTGGCCATGACTGAAGACTGGTTGAAGATTAAAGATGCCCGGACTCGACGACCCCCATCACCCTCGCCAAGCCCAGAGTTACACTCAAGGTAGCGGGTAAGCCGGTCTCCTTTCTGGTTGATACGGGGGCTACCTTCTCTGTCCTACCCTTTTTTTCAGGGTCATTTTTCCCTTCCATGATCTCAGTCATGGGTATTGACGGCAAATCACCCTTTAATGCTCTGAAAACTGCTCTGGCCTCAGCGCCTTCTCACCCTGCCCTCTTCCCCACACCACCCTTCCTAGAGAGCAACTTTCTTGACTACACAGGCTTATCAGAAACTTAGATCTTTATCTTTAGGCAAAAAATGGCAGTTTTAAAATTCAAGTGGTTAGAAGCCTGGAAACAGGCTTTCAGGCCTGCTCCCTCTTCCCCCTGCCTTTTCTAAATATTTTCAATAGCATACAATACTGAAACATTAATTGCTAGACATGTTTAGAAATATTTAATGGAAGGTATGTTGAAAGAAAGAAAGAAGTTCTAAAGTTAACTGTTGACAAGAATTGTAAAAGCACCCAGACAGCAGGTGTTCAGAGACAGGCCTCATCTGTTGGCCAGGCCTTACCCAGAGACCTCCTACAATGCTCGTTAGAACCCAGCACTCTCCTCCAGTATGTAGATGATCTCTGCAGCCCCTCCCTGGACATGTCTCAGAGGCAGACAGCTGGCCTCCTCAACTTTCTAAGGGACAAACGACACCGTGTGTCCCCTGCCAAGGTGCAACTGTCACCTCCACACCGTCACTTACTTGGGGATCTGTCTGACACCCAATTCCCAAGGACTGACAGTTGACCAAACGCAAGCAATATGAGACCTATAGCCTCCCACTTCTGTGGAACAGATCTTGTCCTTTCTTCCGCCATCGGGTCCCAAACTTTGCTCTCCTAGCTAAGCCCCTATATCAAGCTGCTAAAGAAACACCAGTAGGCCCCCTCTCCTCACCCTCCCTCGTTCGGCTTTTTCTAAGCTTCGGGATGCCCTTCTGGCATCTCTCCCCCATCTCCCTCTCTCCCAGACATCTATAAGCCTTTCCAACTATTTACTGGTGAAAGATAGGGAATAGCTATGGGGGTCCTCACCTAGGCCCTAGGGCTGGCCTTCAGCCCCATAGCATACCTGTCCAGACAGCATGATCCCACAGTTTGGGGATGGCAGCCGCTGCTCTCACCAAGTTGGCCCAGAAGATCTGCCTCCAGCAACCCTTACAGGTCTTCTCCATCCACAGGCTACAGGATCTTCTGTCCCACTGATCCTTATCTCTCCTTGTCCCCTCTCGCATGCAGGAACTCCATCTCCTGTTCCTTGAGAGTCCTAACATCTCCCTGACCCAGTCCCCAGCCCTGAACCTGGCCTCTTTCCTTCCCGCTGCCTCCACCCAACCTGAAGCAATGCACTCCTGACCCGAGGTCGTCGAGGCCCTCACTCATCCTTGGGTGGGACTCTTAGATTTTCCTCCCTCTAATCCTGACTTAACTAAACTGCACATACCCTACCTCCCACAATCATCGGGTAAGATCGAGAGGATCAACGGCCTCCTTAAAGACCATCTGACTAAACTCTCTCTAGAAATTCACAGCTCCTGGCCGGACCTCCTGCCCATGGCCTTGACTGGAATCAGGGCTATACCAAGGAGCCCCACCTTCTTAAGCACTTTTGAACTCCTATATGGGAGACACTTCTTGCTCAACCATCGTCTCCCTACTGACCCTCCTCTCCTGGCTACTTACCTTCCATACCTGCCCTTACTCAGGCAACTGCTCTGGGATCATGCTGACAGGCTTCTTCACAGGCCAGAAACAGCCGACCAAGACTCCTGAGAACCAGCCTTCCAGCCAGGATTTCAGTATCCTCAAGAATCTTACCCCCAGGTTGTATTTCAGCTCCAGGCCCAGAAAAGCAGCAAAACCAGACATGTGACGCTGTGGCAGCCTCAGGACCAGCTTTTACCTTCCAAGTGACTCAACAGGATCGCTCTCAAGACTTCACCAACCAGTCCCTTGGGGAAATTGTGCTGCTGCACCCCTCCTCCAGCATGGAAAATACTCCCTGATTTTTTGCTCACTTACCCCATGGCTCCTCCCATCATTAGGCCCACTGGTATCTATTCCTTTAATTTTGCTCTTTGGCCCCTGTCTGATGCGCTGTTTCACTAGTTTTTTTGCAGAACAGAATGGAGGCATTCACCAACCAGAAAGTGGGAGAGATTTATCTGGCCTTGAATTCAGAACTTAGAGACACCTATGTCACCAGAATCTTTGAGACCCCAGGTAGATGCCCCTGACGATTCCCCCTCTCAGCAGGAAGTAGCTATGGAAAACAGACCTTCACCCCCTGACCTTGCCCAGACTTTCAATTTTTTTAATATCACCAAAAGACTGGAATGATAGATCTTCCCTTCTGCAACTGGTGGGTGGAGTATGATGTAACCTGTGTCTGCCGCTGGGACATTCCTGAGACATTGAACCACCAATTAGTGTGTGCTGAGTGCTCTGGGCCCTACCCCTTCCTGTTCCTCCATGGGCCCCACTCTTTCCTGTTCCTCCCTGGGTCCAACTCCTTCCTGTTCCTCCCCTCAAAAGGCATGTTCATCGCTGCATGCATTGCTCTTCTTCCTCCCAGTGAGACAGCCCTGCTGGCTCCTCCTCCTCTTCTAATTCTGGTTTTCCTATCTCACTTGTTAGTGCAGAATAAACTTCCTCTTTTAACTTGCCTTGGTCACTGACTCCCATTTTCTGCGCCTTGAACTTTACAATGTTCATGCTAAAATAGATTTTGAGGACCCAAAAGCCTGCAGAACCCAAATAAGCAGCTCTCTAATGGGGTGGTATTCCAGGCAGTATTCCAGAGACGTCCTCATGTCAGCTCTCAAATTAGACCTTTACAAGCAATAGGATGTTTTTACAAACAGCCTCGTCCAGGGGAAGATGCACATCTAAAAACCTCTCCCTCTGCAGCATGGCGTTTTGTAAAAAGGTTGTACTCATTATTCACTGCATTATGTTGCTGGCCGAATAGAGAAAGGCCTGGGGCCATTTGCTTCCGGCCTGTGGAATATTTACTCCTTTCCGGTTCTATCCCAGAGGAAAGGCAGACTCCACCCAGGCAGGATGCTCAGATCTCAGCAGCACCCTCCGTTGCTCTCAGAAAGCCTCTTCTTCAGAGTGAGTCAGGTGCCACAGACTTCTAGCATCTCTCATCATCTTCCTGTTGCCCCTTCCTCTAGGAAGATCAAAGCTCACTCCAGAGGAACTCCCAAAGAGAAGAAATAGCCAGCAGAACCCCTGGGGCCAGGCAGGAAAAGCAAGTAAACAAATGATTGACGCACTTTGTAGACAAGCTGGAGGGGCTTGGCGGGTCTGAGCTGCAGGCCAGTGTGGGCAGGGGAAGTGGAGGAAGCAGTCCCGGGCGGACAAGTCACCGTTCCTCTGGGTTCCCAGGGAATGAGGCAGGCCTCCAACCAAACAAACATGCGAGGAGGTCAGGCTCTTTGTGTTGATAAACACAAAAGCAGGGAAGTGGCCAGCTGGGGGAGGTGGATTTAAGTGGAATGTGCTGTGCCTTCTCTGGGGCCCCTAAGGGACACAAGAGGAAGAAGAAGACACTCAGGCAAAAAGGACGGGTACTGAGTGTTGTTAAACATGTGGGGCCTGGAGGTGAGCAAACCTGGGTTCAAATCCCGGGGCCTCTATTTCCTAGCTCTGTAACTTGGCCCTATCCTTTCATTTCTCCGAACGCTGGCTTTATTATCCGTGAAATGGGAATGGTGAGGCTTCCTTGAAGGTTTTATAGAGATAATGCACTTCCGAGTGTCTGACATAGGAAGGCTTCTTTAAAAAAGGAAGATGTTGTATCCACAGGGGTGGGATTAGCTCAGGGAAACAGCACTGCTTTGTCAGATACCTGGGTTTTTGTCAAGGTTCCAGTGCAAATTCACTGTGTGAACTTGAGCAGGTTGCTATTGCCACCCTGGTGCCGGGTTCTGCCTCCCTGGGATGAGGGTGCTGAACAATGTCTCCAGCGTTTGCTCGGTGCCAAAGTGCTAGGTTCTAAAGAACTGTAGCTAAGGGGACCAGGAAAGTCTCTGACTCAAAACAAGAATAACGCACAGATAGCCAAACGGATGTTTGTTTTTATCATACTTGTCTCCTTGGGAACTTGACTCTTATGCTAATGGTGCTGCTGTTTCTTACAACACTTTCAGATTCATTGGTTTAAAATTATCTGCAGAGCCAGTTCTTGGAACCAAAATAGAAAAGCACCTCATTGCCGTATAGCCATGCATTTCTTCTTTCTTTTTGTTTATTTTCTGACAAAACAAAACAAAACAAAAAACAAAGAACTCCCATTCCCTTAAGGCAAATTAAATTCCAGTTCCAATTCTGCCACTAATTAGAGGATTGTAATTTTCTCTCTTTGGCCTTGGTGTCGTCCCCTGCAAAATTGGATAATAAAATCTACCTTGTAGTATGGCCATTGACGAGCTGAGTATTAGGACAGCAGGAGCAGGCAGGATGCTTGGCTCAGTCAAATACATTAATACATCCATATATGCAGACCTTCTTCTTCCTGATTACCTACTTCATCCCTTTATACAATGAACAAAGTCATCGTCCACTAAACTTCAGGCTCCATATTGGAAAAAGCAAGGCATTTCTCCTCTTGTGTCTTTCCTCTCTACTTGCACACAGAACATGTCATTTATGACAGTTCTGCCTGCCTCCAAGTCTGCCCATCACTTCCAGTTACCAAATAGGTGGGGTTTCCCCCCAACTAAGCCTTTATCGTGACACCAGCTGAGTGTCCTACGATTCAACTCAATTCTGACACTATCTACCTGGACATGGTGTCATATCCCACGTTTAAGGGCACAGTCTCACAAGATTGTCTCTCTCTTAAGATGCCAATCCCATTACCCACAATTCCTGTCCAAATGCTACAAATCTGAGGTTACTTTGATGCCCTCCTTAGGTTCAATTAATTTGCTAGAATAGCTCACAGCATTCAGGGAAATATTTACTGTAATGAACACGGTTCACTACTAAAGAATATGATAAAGGATGCAGATGTACTGCTAGATGAAGACATGGGGAAGGTCTGGGAGGGTCCTAACATGGAGCTTCTGTCCTGGGGCATCTGGGTGTGTCACCCTCCTGGTATGTGAATGAGTTCATCTACTTAGAAGCTCTCAGACCCCGTGCTATTTGCTTTATGGAGGCTTCCTCACATAGCCATCCAGGAGCCCACCCAGAGTCACCTCATTAGAATAGAAGATGCTCCCAGTCCTCTTGTCACTTAGGACTTTGCAAAGGTTTTTAGGGACCCTGTGTTAGGGACTGGGGACCAAGACCAAGTATATCTTTTTTATTACAAATTACAATATCACAAGCTCCAAATAATTTTCTTCCATTTCCAAAAACCAAATACACTTTCAGAGGTAAAGAGTTGCTACTATAAAGGATATTCAAAGGGCTGTGCTCAGATTCCAAAGCTTTCTCTTTAGACTACACACTACAGTTATTCATGTGAGCATGTGTGTACATTTGGCATTTAGTAAAATCCTCAACTGTGTGAGACCAGCAGACAGACCTGAAGTCAGTGCCATGATGTTGAACCAGTCCCTGACTTCAGGCAGCCAAAGCTTAGGATGGTACCCCAAGGCCAGGAATATTGAGGGTGAGGATGCACTGTGGACCCAGCCAGGATTGGCCTCCAGGCCCAGGGAGGTCCACTCTGGCTGGGTGACCTTTGTCAATCACATTATTCTTTGAAGTCTCAGTTTATTCACCAGGGAAATGGGAAAGATAGCTTTATAAATTTGTTACGAGTTATCGTTAAGTGCTAGTTTTATGAACAAGTGAAGAAGAGGCAAAGGTGGGAGTGTTAGTTATATATAAGGTGTAAGGCATAAGATGCTTGTACCAGATCCCATGAAGCAGGGAAAGATGGGGAGGAAAAGGCAGACAGAGTCTAACTCTGTCCCAGCCTCTAGGAGGAAAAGCCCCACTCCATGTGCTGTTCAGGCCCCCTGCCTTTCCTGTTTGGGAGCGTGCTATCTTTTTTGGCTCCCTCTCCCTCTTCTTCAGCCACTGGCCTCTGCAGCCCATTCATCCCTGAAGCTGCCACACAGGTTGCAAACATGTTTATGAAATGCCTTCACCTGGGGCTGCCTGATTGGTTTATCAGGCTGGCCCTGGAGCACTCCCTTACAATGAGCAGTGACATTCACAGCTTCCAGAGGGACATGGGAAACATTTTTCTTGCTGACTCCTCTCTGTCTCTCTCAAATGAGCTTTCAAAGGTGGCCTCTGTCAGTGGACAATGTGCCAAACTTCCCTTGGGAAGACACTGGAAATGTCAGAAACCTGATAGATCTGCGCAACATAAATCAGCTGCTTGGAAACTGTAAAAGAAAAGGTGTGTTTCTCTCTGTTCTGCAGCCAGGCAGGCTTCCTGGGTATGCCACCTGCTCAGTCAGAATCCTTCGCCTAGAAGCGCCCTGCTCTTGGTTTTATAGTCTGCATTTAAAACTGGCATTGCACAATACGGAGAAGAACAGTAAAATTTGTGCTGATAATTTAAAATTTTGATTTTTCTTTACTTAGAAAAATTTTGAGAACCAAATACAAAACACCCTGAGCAGCTGAGAACTGCAGAAGAAAAATGTCTCCATTTTTTTACTTAATGACCTTTTTTTCCCCCCCTGCTTTTGGAACAAAGAGTCCTACATTTTCATTTTGCATCAGGCCCTTCAAATTAGATAGCCAGCTTTGTCTGCAGCAGTATAAAAAATAGCAGATGTTTCTATCATAAGGATAGAAAATAAAAATAAGCACAAATTACCAGCCCTTTGGCATAGATCACCTAATGATGACTGCTTTAGCCGAGATTTCTTTTCCCAATTTGTAGTTTATTCACTGTGTGTACATATTTATTCTTGCCTGTATTAAAAGCTGTCTACTACTGGACACACACATTCCTCTTCATTTCATTTGCTTTGTATTTTGCCTGGGGTTACATATAGAATACTTCTTTAGGTAATGCAATTATATCCTCCTATCTATGAATGCTGTATGAAAAAAAGACTCTTCCTGGCCATCTCTCAATGATTCTCTTTTTCCATCTGACAGCATATTAAAGGCTCTGAGAAGTCCTGCAGCAAAAACAAAGAGACAAAACATCCAACCTCTTTTGCTTTGATTAACCCAGACTTTTCAAAACTTGTTATTTTCCAAACTGGTTTTGATCCCCTTCTTTGGTATAAGACCCCTGATCATTGTTTGAGTCAATAGTGTAACATAGTGTCTACAATCCCAGCTGATCTGAATCATGCTTCTGCCAGGGGCCTGGAGGAAGTCTCTTAATCTTTCTAAATCTCAGTCTTCTCATCAGTAGACTTGGATTAATAATCCTATCTTAGAAGATTATTAGGATTAAATGAAATTATATGAAATGTATACAGTAGGCACCTGATAAAGGTGGGAGCGGTTTTTATTTAAAATGTTACGGAGATGCTTCCCCTCTGTAAGCCAGTCCTACTCTCAGCAGTCATAGCCTGTCTTCATGTGCACTGGCCCATCTGTCTCTCCCTGTTTTTTAACTCTCAACTTTGGGCTCATTAGGAAGCTAGCACCCGCCCAGTCCACCAGTGTGTCTGCAGTTTTCACCCAGGATGCCAGGGATTGTTGCATAAATTTTTCTTTCATATCACCCTCCTGAAATTGGGCTGCTATAGAAATGAGGCATAGGCATGTCAAGAGGCCACTTTTGTGACCCCACAAGGAAGAGTTTATGGTCATTGTCCTCATTGGGGAAATTTTTTTTTGAAGGAGATGATCCTTTAAATGCACCCAAATGTTTATAGCTATAAATATTACAATGCAATAAAATCTGCCTGCTGAATGACAGATGCCAGCCCTGGCTTGAGAGACATCATGTTCATGGAAGATTCCAGTTAGCTGGACAGTCTGTTCGACACTGAGTTCTTAATTCAAAGCAAGAGCACCATGCAATGAGTAAAACGCCTTGTGTTGGACTGGCTGTTGCTGATGCATCCTCTGTCTCCTGCAGCATCACGGCAGCTCTAATAGTGGGCCTTGTCCCTCTCTGACAGGGCCTGTTGAGGAAGGCCCAGGGAGTCTTCCTGGACCTGGTGGGTAGAGCGTCAGCCCTCCAGTGCACCCTCCAGGATGCAGAGGGGAGTGCATCAGGAAACCACCTGTAGTGAAGTCTCTGAAGCAGTCAGGATTCTATGCAGGAATCAGGAACCATTCTGGGTATTTCAGGCCCAAAGCAATTAGACTTCATATAAGTAATCAGGTGCTTACAGGAGGAATAGAAATCAGGGACCACTTGAAGGCTATTGGTTGAAGGCCATACCTCCACAGCTGCAGGCCAGAAGTCAGGAAACAGCTGTTGCTATTGCTGCTGTCACTATGATGTAAAACCAAGAAGCTGATGACCAGCAACTAGAACTTGACCTCTGACAGCTACAGTCATATCTGCCCAATCTTGCTTACTTTCTTTTTCCAAATCTTGCCTAAATTTACATCAGCCTAAACTCTCTAGCTGCAAAGGAGTCTAGCCAAGTACTATAGGTTTTGAAACTTCTAGCCCTTAATACAGACAGAAGGTGAGGGAACATGAAGAGAGTGACTGGATTCCAGGAGACCATATCAGGCATATCTTCTAGACCTATGCAGCTCTTTGGCCCCTTGAGTGTGGCTCTTCCACAAAATACCACAGCCTGGGCGAGACTATTTTGAAGAAGTGGCATTAGGAGAAGTTTAAGTTTAAAAATTTTGGCTCTCAAAATAAATTTCAATCATTGTACTGTTGATATTTGGCTCTGTTGACTAATGAGTTTGCTGACCACTGCTCTAGACAAAACAAGAATAGCTTTCATTTAGTAAGATCCTATAATTTGTCAGATGTTATGTTAGGTGATTTGCATACTTATCCCAATTTGATTTTCACAATAGTCCTGTGAGGAATATATAATAATAGATCCATTTTAAAGATAAGAAAACTGAGGATCAGTGAGACTGAAAATTATTCAAGGTCTGTGATGGTTAATTTTATGTATCAAGTTGGCTAGGCAATCATACCCAATTGTTTGGTCAGACATCAGTCTAGATGTTGCTGTAAAGGTATTTTTTAAAGATGTGATTAAATCAGTAGTCTTTGAGTAAAACTGATTACTGTCCGTAATGGGGTTGGATCTCATCCAATCAGTTGAAGGCCTAAGAGAAAAGCTGGAAGTCTGTTCCCTTGACTTCGACCCCCACCCAAAAGGAAGAAACATTCTACCTCCAGATTGCCTTCAGACTCAAGAATGCAACATCAATTTTTTTGCCATAATTTTAAGCCTGCTGACCTGCCTTGAAGATTTTGGACTTGCCAACCCTCACAATAAGCATGAGCCGATTCCTTAAAATGTATGTTCAGATAGATAGATCGATAGATAGATAGATAGATGAAAGATATAGTTAGGTAAATAGATAGATAGTACCTCTATAACTATCATCTATCTATCTATCTATCTATCTATCTATCTATCTATCATCTCTATCCTATTGTTTCTGTTTTTCTGGAGAACCCTGATGAATACAAGATTTAGCAAGTAGTAAATATTATAGTTGAGTTTCAAACTCAGGTTTGTCCAACACAAAAGCCCATGCTCTTGGGACACAGATTTCAGACAGTATCATGTTCTTAGACTTCCATCAGCTCTTTCCATTCTTTAGGAATCTCCAGACTCAATGGGGGAAAGATGCCAGTGCATTCTGGGACATCTCAAATAGAGAAGAAGCAACAGTCTATCTCAATATGCAGACCCAAGTTATGTGGAGGAATGCAGTATCCATTTGATAGTCATTCTTCAGACATTTCTTGACTACCTGTTAGGGAGCAGACACTGTGTCTGGTTTCGTACAGATGCAAAATATACACTAAAAACAACCACAGCAACTGCATGGCCCCTGACTTCCAGTGTGAAGATGATAGCCTCAAGTGGATGTTTCCTGTTCTTGTGGAAATCTCCTAAGAGAAAAAGAAGAAGAAGAAGAAGAAGAAGAAGAAGAAGAAGAAGAAGAAGAAGAAGAAGAAGAAGAAAGTAAAACTCTGTCTTTGTTAAAACTATAAGAAAGTCAAAAGTCTAAATACATGGAAAGAGTGCCCAAAGATATAGAAGTAGATCAGTAACAAGGGAGGGAAGAAGAGAGAATGTAGGGGATGTAGACCTCAGTTTGCAAAGTACCATTGTCCAAGGTGGGGGTCAAACCCTAACTCCTTGGCTTATAAGAGTAAAATTGGATGGCTAGGCCAAGACCCAGAGTGTCCCTGGATCTTATTTGGTCCCAAGGAAGGAAAGAGAAGAGGTAGAAGTCACACAGTCCCACATATGTAAGAAATTACAGTGTGAGAAGGAGGAGAGAAAGGTTTTAAGGAAAATTCCTGTTGGTGATAAGAAAAATGGCTGGTTTGGAACCTCGCTTCCTACATGAGCTCCTCTGAGTAGCAGATGAAAGAAAAACCCCTCACTCATCACAGGCGTTGTAACAATGACTTCCACTTTTGAATAGGGAGAGTAACAGGGCACCTTCTTCCTGAAAACAACAAACAAAATAAAACTTTTTTTTTTTGTCTAAAAAGCAGATAAAATATTTGAAGCAATGGTGTTCAAGATATTGAATGTCACCAATGACATTCAGTGGTCCCTGAGAGATGGGAAATGAATGAGGTGAGCCCTGCAATTGTCCCAGATTAACACTTAGAGAGTTTTGAGGTCATAGCACAGAGAAGGAAACCCAGTCAGAGCCTGGTGATCTCTCACTTCAGTAGAAGGAGCTAGGAGACCTGAAGGTTAAGGGGAACTAGAGTTATCAGGAAATAATACAGAGAACAAAGGGTGAGAGAGAGAGAGAGAGAGAGAGAGAGAGAGAGAGAGAGAGAGAGAGAAACTCCTGAGATCTGCAGAGGACCCTCTTGAGGCCGATGAGGAAACTACTGAGGAGGCAGGGGGGTGGGAGAGGAAAAGGTGAATTGCCTGAAGACAATTCTTCCAGTGAAAAATTCCTATATGAGATCAGGAACAAGGCAAGGCTGTCTGCTCTCACATCTTCTACTGATACATGTGACAACATGGACAATTTTCAATAACTATGCTGAGTAAAAAGAATTTGTTCTGTATGGTACCATTTATATAAAATTTTAGGAAACAGCCAAAACTGGTTTGGCTCAGTGGATAGAGCTTCGGCCTGTGGACTGAAAGGTCCCAGGTTTGATTCTGGTCAAGGGCATATACCTGGGTTGTGGGCACATCCCCAGTAGGGAGTGTGCAGGAGGCAGCTGATCGATGTTTCTCTCATCGATGTTTCTAACTCTACTTTTCTCTCTGTAAAAAATTCAATAAAATATATTTAATAAAATAAAATTTTAGGAAATGCAAATAAATGAAAAGTGACAGAAGGCACATCAGTGATGCACAGGGTGGGCGAGGGGCAGGAAAGGGCCTAGGGAGGGATTATAAAGGGCACAGAAAAGCTTTTCTGAGGGGTGAGCATGTTCACTAATTGATTGTGGCAGTGGTTTCATGGGTGTGTACATATGTCAAAACTTACCTATCAAATGGCACACTAAATTTGCACAGTTTTTTGTATATAATTATACCTTGATAAAAGTACAAAGACAACAAATAAATTAAAATAAAAAAATAAAAAATAAAATCTACCAAAAAAAAAGTACAAAGACACTTCAAAAAAATAAAAATAAAGGACTTAAACACACACACACACACACACACACACACACACACAAGAAAACAGTGGAAACCATGTAATAGAAAAAAAAATTAAAAGACACAGCTGTTGAAAAGGGATAGTTGATTCCAGAAAAATCTAACAAGCATTCTCATCACCAAAACACATCCTTGCAAAATTCCTGTGACCTACTGACACAGGCCCCTTAGAGTCCACACTCAATGCGAGAAGCCCAGAGCAAATCCTAGAAATTCCCCAAGGAAGAGAGTGTGATCTAAACTCTTTGTACCGAGTTTTTACTTTAGAAATATAAACTTGAATATTTTTTTAAAATATGTTTTTATTGATTTGAGAGAAAGAGGAAGGGCGAGAGAGATGATATTGGCTGTATCCTGCAAGCCCTCTACTGGGGATGGAGCCCATAACCCTGAAATGTGCCTCTACTAAGAATCAAACCAGTGACCTCTCAGCACCCAGCCAAATGAGTCACACTGGCCAGGGCTAACTTTGAACACTTTTTTAAAAAATATATTTTATTGATTTTTTACAGAGAGAAAGGGAGAGAGATAGAGAGTCAGAAACATCGATGAGAGAGAGACATTGATCAGCCGCCTCCTGCACGCCCCACAGTGGAGATGTGCCCGCAAGCAAGTACATGCCCTTGACAGGAATCGAACCCGGGACCTTTCAGTCCGTAGGCCGACGCTCTATCCACTGAGCCAAACTGGTCTTGGCTTGAACACTTTTAAACATGCAAGAATTTAGGAAAGATTGTTGTTTGAAGACTTTCTGAAGAAACTATTGGAAAATCAACTTCAACCCAAATGACACTCAGAATGGAAGATAACAAGGAATTACATGAAGGCACTGCCTGGTAGAGAAAAGCCTGTTGTTAGAGTGAAACTGCCTGGAAAGGATTTGAATATGTTGGAAGAGTCTGGGATCTTGATTGTACAACAGCTTGGAAGCATCAGTGTCTCAGAATACGGCCCAGAAATAAGTTCAGGAAAGCAACCACATCTGACAGCAGTGGCGATTCAGAATTCCTAAACTGATATGCTGAGATGCTGCTGGCCACTCTACCTAAGCAATTTAGGCTGGGCTGGATTTTTTTTTTTAAATCCTCACCCAAGGATATTTCTTCCATTGCTTTCTAGAGAGAGTGGAAGGGAGGGAGGGAGAAGGGAGAGATAGAGAGAAACATTGACAGGACAGAGACACATTGATTGGTTGCCTCGCACAAGCCGCCTCCGGGGGCTGGGGAACCTGCAACCAAGGTATGTGCCCTTGAAAAGGAATTAAACCTTCAACCCTTCAGTCTGCAGGCAGATGCCCTAACCACTGAGCAACTGGCTAGGGCTGAGCGGGATTTTTATAATGAGCCTGGATATTGAATTTTTACTGCCTTCCTGAGAGTCGTGCATTTGCCAGTTTCTTTGGAAGGGGCAGGGGAAAACGCCCCTCCCCATAGAGTTGAAGATACCAAGTGACTGAATAACGAATTGCTCAGTAGTTAAAATGATCTTAGCAGAATTTTAAAAAATGATTTAAAAATTGTCAGATTCACCCTGGTTGGTATTGCTAAATGATTAGAGTATTGGCCTGTGCACCTAAGGGTCTCAGGTTTGATTCCCGCTCAAGGGCATATACGTGGGTCACAGGTTCCATCCCCAACCCTGGTCAGGGCAACCAATCCATGTGTTGCTCTCACATTGATATTTCTCTCTTTCTCCTTCTCCTCCTCCTCCTCCCCCTCCTCCTTTCCACTCTTTCTAAAAAAATCAATGGAAAAAATGTCCTTGGGTGAGGATTACTTTTGGGACAAATAAGGAAATTTTAATTGGGTTGTATTTTAGGTTTTGGAATTATTTTTCATTTTCCTGAGGTGTGGTATTACAGTAATGTCAGAAAATGTCCTTATTCATTGGAGAATTATGCTGAAATATTTAGGAATGGAATGTTATATCTGTGATTTGCTTCCAAATTATTCAGCAAAAAAGTATATATCACAAAGGAAGAAAATATGGCAAAAATGTTAGTAATTAGTGAATCTCGGTGAATAGTATATGAGATATTCATTACACTAATCTCTCAATTTTTCTGTAGGTGTAAAACTTCTGAAATAAAAGTTACCCAATTAAAAACAGATTATCAACCCTGCTGGTGTGGCTCAGTGGTTGAGCATCGCTCTATGAACCAGAAGGTCACGGTTCTATTCTCAGTCAGGGCATATACCCAGGTTTCTGGCTCAATCCCTAGTGTGGGGCATGCAGGAGGCAGCCAATCAATGATACTCTCTCATCACTGATATTCCTATCTCTTTCTCTTCCTCTCTGAAATCAATTAAAAAAAAAAGACAAAAAACCCCACCCCAGAATATCAAAAGAGCAATTATTATATTTTAGATAAATCAAGACCCCAAAACCATGTAGCTCAATAAGTATTTGGGCTTAAATATACGACCAGCCCTGGTTGGTGGCTCAGTGGTGAGAGCATTGGCCCTCGGACCAAAGGGTCATATATATATCTTTATTGTTCAGATTATTACAATTGTTCCTCTTTTTTCCTTCCCATAGCTCCCCTCCACTGGGCTCTCACACCACCCTCTGCTCTTACCTCCCGCCAGCATTGTCCTCATCCATAGGTGTATGATTTTTGTCCAGTCTCTCCCTGCACCCCCCTCCCCCTTTCCCCCTGAGAACTGTCAGTCCACTCCCTTTCTATGACCCTGATTCTATTATATTCACCAGTTTATTCTGTTCATTAGATTTTTAATTCACTTGATTTTTAGATTCACTTGATAGATAAGTATTTGTTGTTCATAATTTTTTTTTATCTCACTCTGTTTTAATACCAGGTACATAACATTTACTTCACGAAAAATAAGAAAAGTGTTTAGAACTGAAATGAAGACTGAATCTACATAAACAATCTATAAAGGAGTGTAGTGTTATTTTGGGCAGTATTCTTGCAGCCAAAATGTAGTTTCCCAGCATTTGAGCATCCATTTGTTGATTAGTTGACCTAATAAGTTTCACTAGCCAAGGTCAGTACAGCTAAAAGTTCCCCAGCTTTTAAAACACAGAGAATTCTTTAAGACTCAACCCAAGGTAGGACATCCTTAGTAGGTAAAAATGTTTAAGACTATTGTTGGACCACTTTCTAATGCTATAAGATCACTGTCTTTTTTGCTGTTTGAAAATAACCGATGTGTTTCTAAAGGTATTATGTAATCTACTTTCAGTGTTAATGCAAAATTGTCTTATATATAAGCTCCATGTTAGATTTGTCGTTTTTATTTTATTTATTTTTAATTTTTTTATTAATGTATTACATGTATATATATCTTTCCATTGCCCCCCCCTCCCAGGCATACTCTAACCCCCCAGTGTCTTGTGTTCATTGGTTATGCTTATATGCATGCATACAAGTCCTTTGATTGGTCTCTTATCTACCCCACCTCTCCCTAACCCTCCTGCTGTAATTTGACAGTCTATTTGATGCTTTGCTGCCTCTATATCTATCTTTTTGTTTATCAGTTTATAATGTTCTTTATTATCCATAAGTGAATGAGATCATGTGGTGTTTTTCTTTCATTGACTGGCTTATTTCACTAAGCATAATGCTCTCCATTTCCATCCAGGTTGCTGCAAATGGTAAGAATTCCTTCTTTTTATGGCAGCATAGAATTCCATTGTGTATATGTACCATAGTTTTCTGATCCACTCATCTGCTGACGGGCACCTAGGCTGTTTCCAAATTGTAGCTATTGTAAATTGTGCTGCTATGATGTTGTTCATTATTTTTATTTTTACCTTTTTCTTCTTCTTCCTCTTCTTAAAGAGTACCTTTCAGCATTTCATATAATACTGGTTTGGTGTTGATGAACTCCTTTAGTTTTTTCTTATCTGTGAAGCTCTTTTGAATGATAGCTTTGCTGGGTAGAGTAATCTTGGTTGTAGGTTCTTGCTATTCATCACTTTAAATATTTCTTGCCACTCCCGTCTGGCCTGCATAGTTTCTGTTGAGAAATCAGCTGACAATCATATGGGTGCTCCCTTGTAGGTAATTAACTGTTTTTCTCTTGCTACTTTTAATATTCTCTCTTTATCTTTTGCTCTGGTATTTTAATTATGATGTGTCTTGGTGTGGTCCTCTTTGGATTCCTTTTGTTTGGGGTTCTGTGCGCTGCCTGGACTTGTAAGTCTATTTCTTTCACCAGGTGGGGGAAGTTTTCATTGTTATTTCTTCAAATAGGTTTTCAGTATCTTGCTCTCTCTCTTCTTCTGGCACCCCCATAATTCTGATGTTGGTATGCTTGAAATTGTCCCATAGGCTCCTTACACTATCTTCACATTTTTGGTTTCTTTTTTCTTTTCCAGTTGAGTGTTTTCTGCTTCTCTGTACTTCAAATCTTTGACTTGATTCTTGTGTTCCTTTAGTGTGCTGATATCCTATTTCCTCAAAATAAGACAGTCTCTTATATTAATTTTTGCTCTCAAAGATGCACTAGGTCTTATTTTCAGGGGATGTCTTATTTTTCCATGAAGAAGAATGTGGTACACATTTGTTGTTGAACAAAAAAAAAAACAAACAACAAACGGAAATTTATTACCTGTATACGGTACGGTAGTAGTTGTCATCACAAACCAGCTCACTGATTGGCTGCAGTGCAGCCGGAGCTGTTCAGGTAGTGCCAGGTCTCTTTAAATCAGGAGTCAGATGCCTTATGGTAGCTTCGAGGTCCTTATATTCCAGGGAGGCCTTATTTTCAGGGGGGATGCCTTATATTACAGCTAGAGGCAAAACTGGAAGTAGGTCTTATTTTCCGGGGATGTCTTACTTTCAGGAAAACAGGGTAGGTCTCTGTATAATATTTTTTATTTCAGTCAGTATATGTTTAATTTCTAGTTGGTCCTTTTTCATCTCCTCTTGGGTCTTGCTAAATTTATTCATCTTTTCTAGGAAATTCTTGAAAAACCTTATAACTGAGGTTTTGAACTCTATATCCAGTTATTGGTTTTCCTCCATTTCTTTTGTTTGTGATCTGTTCCTTTGTCTCTGCATTTTTGCTGCTTCCCTGAGATGGTAGAATAGCTTTGTGTTCTATATGGCCCAGTAGCTCTGCTCCCCCAGTTATCTAAGGTGGACTCTCTTGGTGCACCCCTTTGTGGACTGTGTGTACAGCTTTGTTGTAATAAAGTCTTGATTGTTGTTGGTATCACTGGGGCGGAATTGACCTCCAAGCCAATTGGTTGTGATGATCAGCTGTGTCAACCCTGGGAGAACTTCTGTGTTGGACTCTGCTTTAAGACTTTCAAGATTGCAAAAGCCTCTGTGCTAGGTTTGGATGGAGTAGAGTCTCAGGGCTGAGCAAACAGCCCTGGATTACCATCAAACCCCCTGGGTCTCAGTGTCTCTCGGTAATTGCTGCAGCCCTCTCTGTATGCAGGTGCGCACGCCTCCAGATCTCTGCCTTTCCGGCTCCCCTGAGTTTCCGTGCCCTTGGGAAACCCGTATGAGTTTGGGTCCCCAGGGTCTTACCCAAAACTGGGGTTCAGTGCAGTCCAACCTAGATTTCAGTGCAGTTGGGAGGTTCTGTCTTCCTCCCACTAGAAAAAGCCAGCAGAACAATCAGCAGTCAGCCCTCTGTATGCGCACTTTTGCGCATACCTCCAGATTTCTGTCTTTCATGGCTCCCCTATGTTTCCCTGCACTCCTCTCTTTGCACAACAGCCCAGACTCCCCTGTATGAGTTTTACCCGGAACTTGGATTCAGTGCAGTCGGAAGTGGGGGTCAGTGCAGTCGGGAGTTTCCATCTCCCTCGCACTAGAGGAAGCCAGCCAGACACAATGCCCCATCCTCTCCATGCACATGTCTCTGTACCTCAGCTTTTTGCAGATCCTCTGAGTCTCCATGAGCCCCTCTCTTTCCTTCTAGTTGTAGAATTTCCACTCAGCCAGCTTTCCTGTGGTTCTGAATGATGTCCATTCTGTCCTTTAGCTATAGTTTTGAAATTGTTGTGCAAAGCAGCAGTTTAGGTGTTCACCTATGCCACCATCTTGGTTTCTCTCCAGGTCATGGCTTTGATTCTGGTCAAGAGCACGCACCTTGGTTGCAGAATTAATCCCTGGTCAAAGCTCATGTGGGGACAACCAGTCAATGTACCTCTCTCATATCAATGTTTCTCTCTGTGTGTCTCTCCTCTTCCCTTCCATATTCTCTAAAATCAATGGAATGACTATCCTTGGGTGAGGACTAACAAATAAATAGAAAGATACATCAGGTTCAGGTGACTTAAAGAAATGACTTAAATGTACAGAAAATGTGCTTGCTATTTGGGGACAGAGAAAGAGTAGAATATAAAAAGTTTATCATCCCCAGCCAGTATGGCTCATTAGTTGAATGTTCACCTATGAATCAGGTGGTTACAATTTGATTTCCGTCAGAGCACATACCCAGCTTTCTGGCTCGATCCCCAGTATGGGTGTGCAGGAGGCAGCCAATCAATGATTTTCTTCCATCATTGATATATATCTTTCTCTCCTCTCCATTCCTCACTGAAATCAATAAAAAAAATATTTAAAATAAAAAATTTGTTGTAATCCTGGAACTCCATGGTTAAGTTACACATTTTCACTAGAAATTTTATAAAACTTCCAGAAGGGGACAGAACCCCTAATAAATATAATTTGAATAAAGTGAAGATATGCCAGTGCACTATTAAGTTCAAGAAAAGAAAATCCAGCCTTAAGCTGTTATGAAAATATTAGAGGTCCAGTGCATGAAATTCATGCGGTGGGGAAGGGGATGGTCCCTCAACTCAGCCTGTGCCTTCTCGCAGTTCAGGACCCCTTGAGAGATGTCTGCCTGCTGGCTTAGGCCTGCTTTCCATCCTCGAGGGGTCCCGGACTGCGAGGGGAATGTCCGACTACCAGTTTAGGCCTGCTCCAGCAGTCAGGCAACCCTCCTGCAGTCTGGGACCCATGGCTCCTTACCACCCACCTGCTCACTGCTCCTTATCACTTAGTGGCTTGCTGCTCCTTAGTGCTGCCACAGAGGCAGAAGAGGCTCCTGCCACCACCACTGTGCTCACCAGCTGTGAGCCCGGCTTCTGGATGGCTGAGTGGTGCTCCCCCTGTGGGAATACACTGACCACCAGGGGACAGCTCCTGCACTGAGCATCTGCCCCCTGGTCAGTGAGCATCATAGTGACCAGTCGTTCTAGTCGTTTTGCCATAACAATTGCTTAGGCTTTTATTATATAGACTAGTAGCCTAGTGCACAAAATTTGTACATGGAAGGGGGGTTCCCTCATCCTAGCATGCACCCTCTCCAATCAGGGACCCTTTGAGGGATGTCTGAATGCCAGTTTAGGCCTGATCCCATAGGGCAGTCAGAACCCCTCTGACAATCTGGGACTGCTGGCTCTTAACCACTCACCTGCCTGCCTGCCTGATCACCCCTAACTGCCTCTGCCTGCCTGCATGATCACCCCTAACCTCTCAGCCTGCCTGCTAGACCACCCCCAACTGTTCTCCTCTGCTGGCCTGATCTCGCCTCCAACTGCCTCTGCCTGCCTGATCATCCCTAACTGCTCTCCCCACCAGCCTGATCTTGCCCCCAAGTTCCCTTCCCTGCTGGCCTGGTTACCCCCAAATGCCAGCCTGATCTCACCCCCAACAGCCCTCCCTTGCAGGCCTAATCTCATCCACAACTGTTCTTCCATGCCAACTAATTTGATTCTGATTGGTTGGTTTCTATGCCAGTCAGTGTCAAAAGCTCTGCCTCATAGGCAGCCATTGGCTCCTCACAGTCCACCCAGATTTGGTTCTGATTGGTCAGTTTCTATGTCAGTCAGTGTCTCTGGGACTATCTCCAAGCCTGATCAGAGAGGTGGGGCTGATCAGTAGCCCTCATGGAGGCCCAGAGATAAACAGAGGTGCAGCTGCTGGTGAAACCTGGAGCTAAAGAGAGAGGCAATAGCTGATCAGTAGCTGCCATAGAGGCTGTGGATCAGACCCTGCCTCTCTTTTGGCCTCTCTCTAGTGCTGGGTCACCGTGTCCACAGCAGTAGCAGTCAATGCTGGGTCTCCACAGCAACTCAGCACTGACCTCAGGACTGACTACCGGTGTTCGGTCAAGCTTTCGGTCAGTCATTAGGGACCTTGGGTTTTTATATATTAGGATAATGATGAAGATTGGAATGAATGAAATACTGAGCTTGGTAAATGAATCTAATCCTATTAGAAATCTCAGAAAGTTCTAGAAGAGACTATTGTGCAAAAAGAATGAAACTCTCATTTTGAATAATTGCATTGGGCAATGATGACCAGGGTGAGAAGATAAAAAATCAGGGAAAAAGAGAAGAATGGTTAAAAAACACAGACTTCATTTCCAATCCAAGCTGAGTGATTAGGCATCAGTAAGCCATAAGCTGAGAGCACAAAGATGTTGGCCACTAACCCTAGGACACGGCATCCATCCATGCTCACCTGGAAAATGAATGCACAGCGGGCGGGCAGAAGCATGGCCAGGCAGGAGATTGGATGGGAGGGGAGTGGGGGGAGTCTGCCCTCAGTTGCAGAAGCAGCAAAAGCTTATGCACAGAGAATTTAAGTAAGGAGGTGAGGCATGGGGGAGGGAGAGTGGGATGAAATGTAATAAGCCCTAAATTGCTCGTTTTGATCGGAGAGTCTGCAGCAGCAGGCATACTGCTGGTGCTGCAGAAAGCACTCATTTTGGAGGGAAGAGGCAAGCTGCCACCTGGGGATAGAAATCAATACAAATAGAGCCAAGACACCAATGTGTCATACGCCAGTGACTTTAACTCCAGGAATTCTTGCTATCAAATCTTAGTACCGAGAGGTCTCCTGAGCCCAGTCTGCCCTTTGCCCACCTGTGAAAACTGAAGGTGTCGTCCACCCAGAGCCAAATACATAATCTGCTGAGTACGGTGTGAAATGAAAATTAGTTCCTTGGTCAAAAAAGCAGAGGGAAATGCCACTAAAAGCACTAAAATATATAGCTCTTTCCTTTCTTCTGGCGTGTCTTGTTGTGATGTTCTTTAAGTTATTAACTGTCCACCTAAGAAAAATTAAAATTTCTCATTATTAGCATGAATTTTACCACTCATCTTTGTATTATCCTATGGCACTTTTAAATGCAAATATAAGAGCCCTAGCCAGATACTCAGTGGATAGAGCTTTGGCCTGTGGTCCAAAAGGTCCCAGGTTCGATCCGATCAAGGGCATGTACTTTGGTTGCAGACTTATCCCTGGGCCAGGCCCTGGGCAGGGCTTGTACAGGAGGCAACCAATTGATGTGTTTCTCTCATATCAGTATTTCTCTCTGTCTTTCCCTCTTTCGTCCACTCTCTCTAAAAAAAAAAAAAAAAATCAATAGAAAAATATCCTCCAGTAAAGATTAAAAAACAAAACAAATAAATGCAAATAGAAGAGTATTTTATCTTGCATGCAGAATCACTGAAACCACAATTCTCATTTTGTAGTTTATTGTGTATATGTAATTAGTTCTCACTGGAACTAAGGAAACATTGCACAAAACTAACTAAACTTTCAAAATGTTGCTTCTTGATTCCTGCACACCCTAAGACTCCCTGCTTTGGCTTGTTGAAGAGTGAGGAAGCCAAGGGAGGAGAGCTATTGAGCTACCCCGCCTCCCCCTTTCCTTCTGTCAGCTGTTTCGGGGCAAGAGGCTGGCCAGTACAGGAAAGCAGCGCAAGTGACAAGGGACATGGTGGAGTTCCCTGGTCCCTCATGTTTCCTAGTTCGCCACTGCCTTCTTTCTTCTTTGGGAGCGAGTTCTGGTTCTAAGGGGAAGTGTGGCCCCTCTGGGCTGTCAGCAGCCTAGCTTACCCTGTCACAGACCTAACTGCTCACCTGGGCTTTCCCTCACTCAGTCTCATGCCTCCCAGGTCTGCTGGAATTCTGTGTACAGGAAGCCAAAATACAAGCTCAAAGAGAACGTTAAGAATTTCATGATGGCCCTCACTGGTTTGGCTCGGGATAGAGCATTGGCCTGCAGACTGAGGAGTCCCAGGTTCGATTCTGGCTAAGGGCACATGCCTAGGTTATGAGCTCAATCCCCAATGGGGGGCGTGCAGGAGGCAGCCAATCAATGATTCTCTCTCATCACTGATGTTTCTATCTCTCTAGCCCTCTGCCTTCCTCTCTGAAATCAATAAAAGTCAGAATTTCACAATGGCAGCCGCTGGACATCAGGCCGAGCCTGGGGCTGTCTGAGCGGCAGGCCCAGTGATGACGCAAGCCCCCAAAGCCAGCCCTGACTCTCCCCAAACCACAAGCCGCTCCACTGACCGAATCCTTTTCTACTTAAGGATCCTTTCTGGATCTAGAAGGGAACTCGTGGCTTCCAATTGGCCTCTACCTCATTCTAGAAGCCTCTCTCTGCAACCCTGATGCATGGCATAGTCGGTGCTGTCCCAGGAGTGTCAGCGGGACCTGACATCAAGAAGGTGCCTCTACCCTGGGTGACTGGACCCATCCTGCTGCTACGTTAGGGCCCCCTGCTGTTGTCCTGGGATTCTGACTGGGACTGCTCTTCCAGGCCCAGAGAAGATTCCCCGTGCTTTCACCAGGAGCCAGGTCCTTCAAGGTCCTCAGGCATCCACCCTCTGCATCCTCAGTTTCTAGAGTGGTCTCCACACTCCGCACGCACCACCTCACGCAGACACTGTCTCCTGGTGTCACACACGGGGGTCCAGGGCTCTCGGGACATCCAGACTGAGCCACTGAATGGAGCTCTGGGAGCATTGTGTATGCTTTAGCATGAAATGTGATTTCTTTGAATGTTCGGCTTGTGCTTACCACTTTAGAAGTTCTTTTCTTTTCCTCTTCGCCTAAGCCTGACCAAGCACACCACCCCTGAGTTTGTTAAGTTGGGAGCGGAGGGAGGAGGAGAGTGGGCAGAGAGGGTACTTATTTAAATAAAGATCACCTCTTAAGCTTTATCCTGCTACATATCTGTTTTGGTTTTAGTTCCCATTGTTTGGGTAATTGGTCAATGTTTTCAAATGCTATGAAAATAGAATGTTTAAGCACTTTTACTTTTCCAAATTCCAAAACACTGCTCCCATCCTAATGGTCGTAGATGACTTTGCTGGTCCATCCGATAACAGCGCCCAGAGGAGGTGTACCAGCAGCTACAAAGCACAGCCCCCCTCCCTCCTCTGGGAGTGGAAGGCCGAACCACAGCAGCAGCTGCGCCTCACACATCTTGCAAGGATGTCTGAGCCTCGGCTCCCCTAAGAGCCCCTAGATCTTGGTCCGCATACACAGAAATCACCCGTCTCTGAGTTCCCCTGGTTCTTTCATTTTCCCATCTGATTACTCTCTGCCTTCCCTTGAACTATTAATTTTTCCCCCAGAAAATTACCATTATTTAGAGTGTTTGGACCAGACCTTTTCAAAATATGTCAAGACCCTGACCTCAGAATCTCCCCGGGGGGAAAGGGGGTGTTAAAGCCCAGGCTCCATTTCTCTGCAGACATTTGAAAGCAGAATCTCTGGAATTCTCAGGCACCTGCAGTTTCAACAAGTTCTCTAGCAAATGCTAAGGCTCATGGAAGTTTACAATCCACAGACCTAGTCCCATACCCATTTATAGCTGAGGAAATTGAGGCCTTGAGGCCACCTAAGTCAGAAGCAGCAGAATGGGGACTACAAGCCAGGTCTTTTTCTTTTTTTTAAATATATTTTAATTGATTGTAGAGAAGAAGGGAAAGGGAGAGAGAAATAGAAATATCAATGATGAGAGAAAATCATTGATTGGTTGCCTCCTGCACACTCCCTACTGGGGTCAAGCCCACTACCGGGCATGTGTCCTTGGCTGGAATTAAATCCTGGCTTGGCCCTAGCCAAGCCCTATCCACTTAGCCACACTGGCCAGGGCCAAGCCAGGTATTCTTCCGAAGACCCTATACCAGGATGTCTACTTTCCCCTGTTCCCTAATATATATCTTGATCCTCCTAAGTGACAAGGACCCTATGAATCAAACTGAGGGTCCAGCATGGTGCTGGTGTGATGGGTGAATTGTTATTTCAGTGAGTAGGGAGGTTTTAAAAAAGCTTTCCAACACATTCTAAGGGGACTGTTGGTATCTTTATTGCTAGCATTGCAAACCCTCTTTGTTAGAAGGCTGGGTCTAACAGATAAAAGAAATCAGGCAGCCCTAACCGGTTTGACTTATCTCAGTGGTGGGCAAACTGACCTAGACTATCGATTCCAATAATTACAGGCTGTTGTTGTTCCTTGTGATTAAGCCCCTATCCCTGTGGTCAGCAAACTCATTAGTCAACAGAGAGGCAAACTTCGGCTCTCAAGCTGCAGTTTGCCGACCACTGGCTTAGTGGACAGAGCATCAGCCTGTGGCCTGAAAGGTCCCAGATTCAATTCTGGTGAAGGGCATGTACCTTGGTTGTGGGCACATCTCCAGGAGGGATACAAGAGGCAGCTAATCGATGTTTCTCTCTCATCAATGTTTCTTTCTATCCTTCTCCCTTCCTCTCTGTAAAAAAATCAATAAAATATATTTTAAGAAAGAAAGAAAGAAATCAGGTAGATGAAAGAAAACGGTTTCACAGGAGCAAAAGTTCTTGGGCTGTCTGCCCAGGTGCCAGGGATGGGCCCCCAGAAAAATGACTTTCTCAGCAGGGCCTCTCTCCCCTCCTGCCTCAGCCCACGTCCTCCTGCTGGAATGCTTGGCCATGCTCTGTGCCCTCCCCAGGCCCTCAAGGTCAATTTGATCCAATGCTTATAATTGTCTGTTGCCTTCCATTTGGGCTCCAGGTGCTTTGATTGTAAAAACACCCATCATCTCTCCCAGGGTCCAGGGCTGTGAGAGAGAAGCTCATTAGTCTTTACAACGGTGCTAATATGTCATGTTGCGGTAGCGGGTGGATCAGCCCACGCACCCTGCAGTCTCTCTGCACTGCTTGGCTGCCTGTGGGATGGTCGCATTGATTGCATCTATAATGACATGATGGCTGCTCTCCGGAGTGAGACATGTAAATACTGTACCTTGACTTTCAGGCGGGAGGGAAAGGACCTTCATCAGGAGCATGCATGTGTTCTCAGAGATTACAAGAGTCTACTTTGCAGGGGAAGGCCTCACCAGGTGGCATCTCTTCCTACAGTGGTGACCCCCATCCATTCCCCTGGATGCCCAGAGTCTTATGACTCGTGGATGGATGGATGGATGGAATGGGCAGATGAGTGGAATCACTTCAGGCAAATTTAACAATTAATAGAGTGTCTACAGTGAAAGGGCTCCCACAGATCTTTGAATTCAATACCCTCATTATACAAAAGAGGAACTGAGGCTCCGAAAGAAGAAGGTCCTGAATATTAAGGAGCAAACCTGGTGTGCAGACTTCTAATTGGATGTCTAGGACATTAATATGCATGTGTTCTGGTAAGTAAAAACTATATCCTAAGAAGGGCAACGTCTAGCCTGTATGGGGCCTCTTTGCAAAAAAGAAAAGGCACCCCTTTCTCCAGACAGACACAGCCCAGCTCCAGGTACGCGGCTGGGCAGGCCAAGTGCAGCTGATTTTCATTCCCTGCTGACTCCAGCTGCTCACGGGTGGCTCTGACTAGGGATGTGAGGACAGGCCTGCGCCCAGTTTACCTCCGTGTATCCCACCTCAGCGAGAACAGTGCCAGTCCCAGCACTGGAGGAAGAGAGATGTTTACACAAGGAAAGAACCGGATGGGGAGAAGGAGCAAGACCAGACTTGGGAACCTCATAAATGAACCTTTGGGAAGGAAGAGAATAAGTAAAAACTAAACAGCCGATTGCTTAGTCGGGCACAAGAAAATAAAGCAAAGTGAAACAGAGCCCAATTAGTTTGCTTAAGCAGTATTAAACTCCAGAAGAAAATGGAAGGATAGCCATTTTCCTGCTGACATTGCTGTGAGCTGTGCAGAGGGACCAGGCAATTATAATAGGGAAAACAGATAAGTTTGTGACTTACAAAATCAAGAAGAATCACGAAGATAAAAGCAGGCACTTTCCCCAAATGGAAAGTGTAACTAAATCATTTCTTAGCTTCCTACACAGAGCTCAGGCACCTCATCCAGAGACAAATAAGGGGTTGTTTTTAGATGCTGTTATCTTGAATAGCCTGATACCTTTGCCTCGAGCTAGTTTGGGTTAACCTGTCTCCCCAGGGGGCTATAAAATTCTTTCTTTCTCCCATAAACCTTTGGAAGGACAGATGGTCACTTATCTGTGTTTGAATTCCCAAGGTAGAGGGGAGGGGTCAGAGGTAGGGTATTGTCAAGAAGCAAGAGGCAGAGAAAAGGGGGAAGATAAAATCTTTCATTAAGTTCGATAATGTCTTCTGTTTGTCTCATTTATTTAGACAACATGCCCCGCTGTTAGGATCAAGGTGGCGTGTCTCCAAGGCAAAGATCTTATCATCTTTTTGGAGTCACAGATCTCTTTGAAAATCTAGTCAGAGGATATTAACTCCTCCTCAAAAAAGATGCCCCTGGACACATGCTCACACACTTTGGCAAACAGTCTCAGAGGACTTGTGCATCCCTGTAGCCCATCCTTGGACCCCAAGTTAAAAGCCCATCTTAGAGCCTCGCATGGAAGAGGCCCTGGAAGCTCACATGACAGCACCTAACCCTGACCATTTTGCACGTTAATGGTTTGAAAGCCTCCAATGCATCATGAAGAGCTGCTTGGAAATGGTTGTTCTTAGAAGCATTAGACCTTGGGGAAAAGGGGAAAAATGGGTAGAAACTTCAAGTTATGTCTTCATGGAAGTTTAGCCTGTAATTTATCAATGCTGCCAGAAGGTGGCAGTGCTGCAGTCATATGGCTCTTCTTGCAAGTAAGCCTGCATGTACATATTTCTGGCTTCAAAAATAAAACCAATAATTTTCTATTCAAAGTGTTTAATAAATCAAGAATGATACAGGGACCCAAATACTTGTCTGCCAAGTGCCAGATGCTGGTTTAGGTATTGGGGTGCAAAGATAAAAAAAAAAACACATCCATGTCTTACATTCCACTCTACTTCCTATAGCAATAACTGGCCATTAGTGGGGCTAGATTTCCATTCCTAAAACTCTTTTAACCATTTTCCCTTTCAGAGTCAAGTGGTGGTACCTATATGCCTTTCCTATATGCTATGCCTGGTATTCCCCACCACCACCACCACCAACCCCAGAATTTCCCAAATTCTGAGATGTTATTGTTTCTTTTCTCTGAATAATCAAAACAAGAATTCTTTACTGAACCAGCTAACCATTACACAGATGAAGAAGTATTACTAGTCACCATTACTAGTTCACTAAGCTCTCTTCATAAACTAAACGTGGATTTCCTAGGTGCCTCCTGCTCACCTCATGTCTAATGCATGTGTGTGTGTGTACACAAATCTACACACACACTCTTTAGGTTAATAGAAGGTAGGACTACTTTCATGGGGAAGTTGAATTTGGCTTAGGCCTTGAAGAAAACTCTCTCTCTCAAAGTATTTGTCTTCTCTCCTCTGAATTTCCAAGTCCTTAAGATCTGGCATTTAACATAAATTCCCTAGCATTTCAGTACACATCACATCCTGCAGGATAGGGATGTGTTCCTATCTGCCTGGGCATCTGCAGTAATATGCTCAATAAGTAACATTGGTTGACTATACTGGCCAGCAGCAGATGAATAGAAATCACCGACTATTCAATGGGGGTGGAGGTGGAGCAGAACACACTGGGCAGAAAGAGTAGCGAGTGCAAGGACACCCACGTAGGAAACTCTGAGGCCCTCACAGGAGAAGGTGACTCCTCCCCATGTGACCAGGGAGGGGTGTGTAATGAGGGTAGAGGAAGAGGGAAGACTGAAAGGTGGGGATCAGTCAGGAAAGAGGCCCACACAAAGACACATCATAATTAAAATACCAAGGGTTAAAGACAAAGAGAGAATCTTAAAAGCAGCAAAATAGTTAGTTACCTACAAGAGAGCACCCATACTATGTCAGCTGATTTCTCAACAGAAACTTTGCAGGCCAGACTATTCAAAATGATGGAAAGCAAAGACTTCCAACCAAGATTACTCTACCTAGCAAAGCTATCATTTAGAATTGAAGGTCAGATAAAGAGCTTTCCAGACCAGAAAAAGCAAAAGGAGTTCATTACCACCAGATCATTATTATATGAAACTAGTGGCCTAGTGCACAAAATTTATGTGGGGGGGATGCAGGGGGTTGGCCCTCAGCCCAGCTTGCACCCTCTCCAATCTGGGACCCCTTTGGGGATGTCCAACTGCCAGTTTAGACCTGATCCTTCTTGCAATCCAGGACTGCTTGCTCCTAACCACTCACCTGCCTGCCTGCTGGCTTGCTCGCCCCTAATTGCCCCTTCTGACAGTCTGCTTGCCCCTAACTGCCCTTCCCTCCTGGCCTTATCATCCCTAACTGCCTATGCCTCAGCCCTGCCACAATGGCTTTGTCCAGAAGGACGTCTGGAAGGTCTTCTGGAAGGTCTTCTGATCTAATCAGCATATTACCCTTTTATTAGATGTGAAAGGGTCTTCTTTAAGAAAGATAGGGGGAAAATAAAAAAAATAAAAACACCAATAAAATGGAAAAAAATACATAACAATTGAAAATAAAAATACACCACTAAGCAGAACAGAAACAGACTCATAGATACAGAGAACATTTTGATGATTGCCAAATGGAAAGGGAGTTGGGGAATGAGTGAAAAAAGTGAAGGGATTTAGAAGTACAAGTTAGTAGGTATAGTGTAGTCATGGGGGTGTAAAGTACAGCATAGGGAATATAGTCAATATTCTAATCATTATGTATGGTGTCAGATGGATATGAGTATTTTAGGGATAATCACTTAATAAGTTTCATAATGTCTAATCACTGGGGTGTACACTTGAAATTAATATACTATTGTATGTCAACTGTAATTAAAAAATTAAAAAAGGATTAAAATAAAAGAATCTGGACTTGTATCAATAATCAAAGTGGAACCAGAGAAGGATTCCAGGTGAGGAAGATTTCAGCAGGATGCAGAAAGACCCGGCCTGGGCAGCAGGGATGAGTGGTAACTCAGGACACCCAATGGATGGGTGGACTTAGGTGAGCCAGTTGAGGGAAGAATGAATGAGCAGAACCTGGTGCCTGCACATGGCACGGCCAACTAGTGACCTGGAGCCTAGAGGGAGATGAAATTCTGGACTTGGGGCTAAGACTCATATTCAAATGTAAACTTTGATGTTATCTCCAAGTGAATGTAAATATACAATTACAAACACACACACAAACAAGATCCTTCATTGATACAAAGAAGCTCATTCTAAAAAGTAGATGCAAAGGTAAAGAAACTTGAAGAACCGAAACAATTCTGAAATAGAATATTAAAGTTGAAGGGTTTGCTTTACCTGATTTTTAAGACACACTGTAACTTATAGGAATACTAAAGGCCCGGTGCACGAAATTCATGCATGGGAGAGGGGGATGTCTTTCAGCCCAGCCTGCTCTCTCTCCAATCTGGGAACCCTTGAGGGATGTCTGGTTGGCCATGGGCAGTCAGACATCCCTCTCACAACCCAGGACTGCTGACTCCCAACTGCTCATCTGCCTGCCTTCCTGATTGCTCCTAACAGTTTCTGACTGCCAGCCTGATCACTCCCTAACCACTCCCCTGCCAGCCTGATTGTTGCCCAACTGCTCCCCTGCCAGCCTGTTTGCCCCTAACTTCCCTTCCCTAATGAGCCTGGTCACCCCTAACTGCCCTTCCCTGCAGGCCTAGTCACCCCCAACTTCCCTCCTCTGCCAGCCTAGTCACCCCTAACTGCCCTCCCCTGCAGATTTGATCACCCCCAACTGCCCTTCCTTGCAGGCCTGGTCCATGCCAACTGCCTCCCCTGCTGGCCATATTGTGGTGGCCATCTTGTGTCCACATGGGGGCAGTCATCTTGTGTGTTGGAGTGATGGTCAATCTGCATATTGCTCTTTTATTAGATAGGATAGAGGCCTGGTGCATGGGTGGGGCTAGCTGGTTTGCCCTGAAAGGTGTCCCAGATCAGGGTGGGTGTGCCCTTGGGGCATGGGGTGGCCTGGGTGAGGGGTCTGTGGTGGTTTGCAGGCCAGCCACTCACCCCCTCTCCCCTCCCACCCCCTCCGGCAACCCAAGCAGAGGCCCTGGTATCTGAGATTTATTTATCTTCTACAATTGAAACTTTGTAGCCTGGAGCAGAGCTAAGCCTTCTGCTCACACAGCCATTGAAACTTTGTTGCCTTAAGCAGAGGCCTGGGCCCACCAAGGTTTGTGGAAAGCTTGGCTACCTCCATCACCAGGGGCAACCCAAGCCTTCCTCCTGCTCTCTCTGTGTCCTAGCCATCTTGGTTAGGTAGTTTGCATACTCACTCTGATTGGCTGGTAGATGTGGTTGGTGGGCATATCTTGTGGTGTAGCAGAGGTATGGTCAATTTGCATATTCCTCTTTTATTAGATAGGATAGACAGTGTGATATTAGGGACAGAATGAACATACAGCTCAATAGCGCAACAAAAAAAGTCCAGAAACAGGCATACATAAATATGATCACCTGCTTTTTTCACAAAGGTGTAAATGAAATTTGGTGGGATGTTTTCAGCAAATGGTGCTAGGACAACTGGATAGCCATATATTTTTTTAATGACCCTCAATCTGCACCTTACACCATATATAAAAACTAACCTAAAATGGATTGTTGAACTAAATATAAAATGTAAAGCAATGAAACTCGTATGAGAAAACACCAGAGAAAACCTTTGTGACCTTGAGTTTAGCAGTTTTAGATATGTCACCAAAAGTATGATCCATAAAAGAAAAAGAAGATAAACTCAACTGCATCAAAATTTAAAACAGTTGCTCTGCTAAGGACACAGCAAAGAGAATGAAAATTCAAGCCAAAGGTTGGGAGAAATTATCTGCCAATCGTGTATCTGACAAAGGACTTATTAAAGAAAGAACCCTCAAACCTCAACAGTGAGAAAACAACATAAAGAAACAAAACAGACAAAAAATTTGAGCAGATTTCACCAAAGAAGATAAACAGATGACAAATACACCCATGAAAAGATGCTCAACATTCTTGGTCATAAAGAAATATGAAGTTAAAACCACAATGATGTACCACTATGTGCCTATTAGAATAGTTAGAACTACATATGTACATACACAGGTAATATCAAATGCCAGCAATGATGTGGAACAACTGGAGCTCTCCTACATTGCTGGCGGGAATACCAAATGGCATAGCCACTGTGGAAAATGGTTTGTCAGTTTCTTACAGTTATACACACACTCACTACACCACCTAGCCCTCCTATGCCTATATTTTTACTCTAGACCAGTGGTTCTCAACCTTCCTAAGGCCGAGACCCTTGCATACAGTTCCTCATGTGGTGGTGACCCCCAACCATGAAATTTTGCTACTGTTATGCATCGTGATGTAAATATCTGCATTTTCCGATGGTCTTTCCAAAGGGGTGGCGACCCACAGGTTGAGAACCGCTGCTCTAGACAAATAAAAATTTGTGTTCATACAAAAAAAAACCTGTCCACAAATGTTTACAGCAGCACGATTCATAATCAGCAATGTGGAAATAATCTAAATATTCTTCAACTGTAAGTGGACAAATTGTGACACATTCATGCAGTGAAATACACCTCAATAGAAAAAAATGAACCAGGGACACATATGAAAACTTGGGTGGATCTCAAAGGCATTGTGCCCAATGAAAGAAGTCAGTCTACATGATTCCTTTCATCTGGCCTTCTGAGAAAGGTGACAGGGAATGCAGTAGGCTAAGCTATGCCCCCTCCTCAAAGAAAGGCATCAATGTTCTAATCCCTGGAACATGTGTGGGCTAACTCATCTCACACAAAAGGGTTTTGCAGAGGGGCTGATGGTAAGGATCTTGAGGTGGAGTGATGATTCTGGGTTATCCAAGTGGGTCCTAAATGCTGTGAGGGGAGGAGGCAGATGGCGTTCTCATGCAGAAGACAGGGTGACATGAAGAAGAGACCGGCGCAGAAGAAAAGGTGAGAGGAAGAGATGACAGTGCTGGTCTTGTGGGGTGAATGAATACGGCCACGTGCTGGGAACGCTGGCAGACTTCACACAGTGTCTCGAAGCGCAAGGACGTTTGACCCCCAGAGCTTCCGAGAGCAGGCCTGGGACCCTGCCAACATCTGGATTTCCACCCAGGGGTCCTGAGTTTAGACTCCTGGCCTCCAGATTGTGAGAGAATTAATTTCTGTTGTTTTAAGCTTCCCCTCCCCCCACCTCTCCCTACCTCCAGTTTGTGGTGCTTTGTAGCAGCCACAGGAAACTAATACAGAACAGAAAACAGATCAGGGTTTCCAGAGGGTGGCATTGTTGAAAATGTTCTGTATCCTGTTTGTGGTGATGTTATAAAAAGCTAGGTAGCCCTAGCTGGCTTGGCTCAGTGAATAAAGCGTTGGCCTGTAGACTGAAGGGTCCCAGGTTCAATTCCGGCCAAGGGCACATGCCTGAATTGTGGGCTCAGTCCCCAGTAGGGAGCGTGCAGGAGGCAGCCGATCAATGATTCTCTCTCACCATTGATGATTCTATCTCTCTCTCCTTTTTCCTTCCTCTCTGAAATCAATAATTATATATATATATATATCTATCTTTATTGAATATATAAATATATATATATATATATATATATATATATATATATATATAGTTTGTTTGTTTGTTTTTTAAAAAGCTAGGCTGAAGTCCATGAAAACGAACAGCAAAAAGTAAATACTACTGTATTTCATTTTTTTTAATCATTCAATAAATAACATTTTAAAATTAAAACAAAAATAGATAGTCTGGACCTCAAAAAGAAGTGCCCTGGCCTCTGCTGAACCCCAAGAGAGGTGGAGGGAGCAAGGTTGAGGGGCAGCCAGGCCTCCAGCCCAGCGATTCAGGCCACCATGGGGAGTGCTGGAGGAGCTGCTGGGGAGGGGCTGGGGACCACTATGCTTGTTTTCGACCCCGTGAACCTGAGGGGACCTCAGGCTGTCCAGGTGCCATGCACAGCAGCCAGCTGGAGATGGTGACTCTGAGAGGAAGGACTGCGTGTGGGAGGCCGGAGTGTGCGGTGGTTCTGAGCACAGACGTCCAACTAAGACAACCCGGGGGTGAATTCCAGCTGTGTCACTCAGCATGGTACTTAGCCTCTGAATCCCAGCGTCCTCTGGGAGGTTTCGATAATGTCGACACTTATCTCATGGAGGATTCAGTGGCAGAAGGAAGTAAACCAAAGCTGAGCCTGGCATGTGATACGGGCAGAACGTGAGCCATGACAATCACTGCCCAGAGAGCAGTGGGTCCCCGACATGTGAAAGGAACCATGAGGGATCCCCGCAGGGTGCAAGGATGGGCGTCACAGGAGTGAGTGAGGCCAGCAGGGAGGCTGAACGAGAGGGTGGGTCAGTGCTAGGGCCAGGGGCTGTCCCAGGGCGCCGAGAGGAGGAGAGCGGTGTGTTAGTCTCCTGAGGCAGCTGTGACAGGAACCACAGACCACTGTGCAGCTTAAAACAAAGGCAATGCGTTGTCTCATGGTTCTGAGGGCTGGAAGTCCATGATCAAGGTGTCAGTAGGGTTGGTTCCAACTGAGGGAGAGTCCATTCCTTGTCTCTTTCCCGGCTCTGGACACCTAAAGACACGGGGGGGAAAGCGGGAGGAGGAGGCGAGAGGGAGGGGGTTGTATTGGCTACGGGGCAGAGGCTGGGAGAAGTCTGAGGTTGCGAGGTTGCTGCTGGAAGCATGGATGTGAAAGGTGAGTCTCGGACAGAAGGAAGAGCACGTTCCTGGGAACTGGAGGAAAGCTGACGATGTTCTGTGTGCCTCGGGGCTGGGACAGTCAGCACAGGGGTCCCTGTGCGTCAGTGTTAGCAAATATGAGGGCTTTGATGTCACAGTACTGCGTGCCTGCCTCCATGGGGGCAGCTACAGGCTCAGCAGGGAGGGTGGAAGGTCAGGGCAGCTCCTGGCAGCAATTACCGAGTATAAGAAGCATGCAGACTCTCACATTCCTTAAAGGCAAACAGGGGGTGCAGCGGGGAGGTCTGGGGGCCTGTCTCTGGCTGGGGTTTCCCCTGGTGAATTCCTCCTCCTCACTTTCCTTTTCACGACTGTCTTCTCAAACTCCCAGCACGGATTTCTCCGGGCTGGTTTCTCCCAACTGTGGCCCTCTCTGCTCCCCCCTTGGCAGTGACTCTCCTGTTTGGCCCTCTGTGCCTGCCCAGGGCCTTGTGCAAAGGGCGTCCGCCAGGCCTCCCTGGGGTCAGCAGGACAGTGTCAGGCTCATGTTATAGATGAGGATCTGGAGGTTCAGAGAGGTTAGCTGACTTACCCAGGACACACAGTGTGTTTGGGGTTAGCAGGCAGCATCCAAACCCCTGGTCTCTAGACTCCAGCCTGGAGCAGGGCCCACTTCACTCTATGGCTCTGGTTTCCTGTTCTGGAAGGCTCCATCCTGGGGAGAAAGGGAGGCTCCCCAGTCCTGACCACAGCGGAGGGAATCCAGCTTTCCGGAGGTCTTCCTCCCTGGGCACTGAGCACCCGGGAGGACAGAGCTTCCGCGTCGCTGTGGTGTGACCACAAGAGGGCAGTGGCGCCTGCGTGATGATCTGCGGCGGGTCGTGGAGGCCCGGAGGTGGGGAAGGGGCTCACCTTCCCCAGCGTTCTCAGAGCCCCTCCCCAAGAGTCTCATCGGCTTTGGGGCACATAACTTTGACTCAGATTGGTCGGTCCAGGGTTTCCTGAGCTGGGGCTGGGCTTGGTGCTGGAGGAGCCCCATCTCCCTGGTCAGACACTCACATTCAGCCCCAAGTTTAAATCATTGGAACCCCTTACTCCCACCTCCTTGTAGCCTGAGTTCCAAAGGAATCCACACTGGGCACCCCTCTGCTGCTCCATTCTTTAGTCCTTTCCTCCCGTTCTTGGGATCTGAGCATTCTGAGAGAACAGCCCCCACGCCCCACCCCTGGGGGTTCTTGCCAGGATCCACAGACTTACTGGATACCTGCTGGGGACGCTGGGAGCCTGTGAGGAGGAGAATGGGGGAGGAAGTGGACTGGGCCCAGCCCCTCGCCCTTCCCTTTAGAAACAATCTAATATCAGCTGTTTTGAGCTTTTTCTTAAGATTTCTTTTGAAGAAAGTGTTGCACTGATGGAGGGAAGAGGAAAATTCTTTGCAAACCATTAACCTAACCCCATCTCCTCATTTTATAGATGGAGAAGCCAAAACCCAGGGACTGAGACTTGCCTGACTGCACCCCTCAAAAGGAGCAGAGTCAGCCTTGGAACCCAAGCCCACTGGGCCCACCTCACATCACGCCGTGGGCATATGGGCTGTGTGTGGGGGGAGGCAGGGGGAAGGCGGGAGCAGGCAGAACTTGTAACCCCTGCTCAGAAATATGATAGAAGTCCATGAAACCTTACCAGTTAGAATCTATCACTCATTTAACAAATAGTAATTGAGCACCTTCTATGTCCCAGGCACCCAGATACATGGAGGCAATAGTGAACAGAACAAAGGCCCCGCCTTCAAGAAGCTGGCATTTCTCTCCGGTGGTGACGTCTGGAGAGCACGCACGGAAATGGCACCTCCCCAGGGGAAGGAGGAAGGAAGCACGGGCCAGCTCCCACCTCGGTGGCCCAGGAGAAAATGTGTGGGTGTCTGCCACATCTTTGTCCTTCAGTGACACTTCAGTCCCTGCCAGCGGTCTTTCTGGCCAGGAAACCATCTGCATGTGCCTGGTGGGGTGAAGGCAGAGGCTGAGCGAAGCCACATCCGTGGCTAGGATGTGGCCCAGCAGTGTGAGCTGGGCACCGCCGTCCTCCACGTCACCCCAGCCACGGGAGCAAGCGGATCCCGGGCTTGGGGCTCAGGCAGCTCTTGGAGCCCTGGTCCTTTCCCGAGTGAAGATCTTACAGATTGAGGATGTCACCCCATTGCCCACCCTCCCTGCCCCGATAGCACCCACAGGCAGGGGGTCGCGGTGGTTTTCCTCTTTGAACAAGACCCCTCAAATGATTGTTTTCTGCCAAAACTGGTTTGGCTCAGTGGATAGAGTGTTGGCCAGTGGACCGAAAGGTCCCGAGTTCGATTCCGGTCAAAGGCATGTATCTTGGTTGTGGGGCATGCAGGAGGTGGCTGATCAATGTCTCTCTCTCATCAATGTTTCTTTTCTAACTCTCTATCCCTCTCCCTTCCTCTCTGTAAAAAATCAATAAAAAATCAATAAATAAAACAACTTAAAAATTATTGTTTTCTGTGAATAAAATGCCTTTGTGTGGAAAAAAAAAAGCTTAAATTCTAGTGGGAGTTCTGTTTGTTCTGTGACAAACAGATTGTGCTCCCATGACAAGACAGATGATCAACTCGCACCCCCGCCCCTCCACCTCCCCGCCACCACCTCTCCAATGCTGCAGTTGCTGTGCCAGGAGCCGCCGCCTCCTGATTTGTCCCGCTTTTGTGGAATCCCTGGTCCGACTCCTTTGCCTCCTCCAAGGAGCACCCTGACAGGCACAGGCCTGGCCCTGGGGCAGAGGGACCCAGCACTGACAGGCTGTACACCTGGGCGGTCAGAGAGGGAGGAGCCACAAGTCCTGCTGGGCCAAGCCGGCTGCCCAGCCCAGCGCTGGCGCCCAGGAGTCCTGGGAGTCCGGATGCTGCCTCCGCAGGAGAAGGACTGAGCCCTCAGTGACTGCCTGGCGCCACAGACCTGGATTCCAGCAGGCTCCTCCTCAAGGCAGAGGGAGGGCAGAGGGCAGGAGAGGAGGGAGGGACAGGATTCTGCAGGCCGACCCCTCCGGCACTCACCCTCAGCCTGGGGGCAGTCCCAGGCCTCCAGGTCCATCCCATCTGTCTCTGTTGACAAGGACCCCCAGGCTGGGTCTCCTTAAATGCCACGCCAGGAACAGAAGACATTCCTGGGCTTCCAGAGAAGCCTCAGGCCAGGGCCAGTGGGCTCATTACCCAAAACACACAGGGAGGACTCAGGTTCAGAAGGTTCCCTTCTTAGGCGGATCAGATGGTCAGAGGGACGCAGTCAGAGGGGAGACAGGACCTTGTCCTCAGGGAGCCTCAGTCTGAGGGGAGACAGTTTCAGGTCATCAATGGAAGAGTCTCTCTCTCTCCTCCTCTCTCTCTCTCTCTCCATCTCTCATGCAGAAACACACACAGACACATGCCGACATTCAGAAGTCTTAAAAACACTGTAGTCCAAATCTCAATAAATGCCAAGAACACAATCCAAACTCCAAGGACCACAGAAACCCAGACTAGATGACGACTCAGGGGAGACATTGAGGCTGGGCTGCCAGAGGGGAGGCTCAGACCTCACCTGAACTCTGGGGCCGGGACATGGCCATCCTCACCAACAGAGGAGCCCTCAGCTTGTGCGAACCAGCAAGGGGTGTGAGCCTCACCTTCTGGGAGCTGTTCCCTCCCAGCCTCAAAAGTCCCATCCGTGGTCTGGCTGCCAAAGAGCGGGTCTGAATCAACACACACACAAACACACACACACACACACACACACACACACACACACACACACACACCACTGTCTTGACTCCCAGAGTCCAGGGCAGAGGGGGCAGGCCTTAGCATCTTCCAGGGGTGCATCCTGTTGCCCTTGTTTTGGCCTCCATGCTGGGAGGGCCAAAGGAGGGGCAGGAAGGTACCCTGAATGGGGAGAATTCCCATGATAGGCGGAAAACATCCTTCCTTCATTTGCATGATTCTGGTCAGTTTTGTCCCAAGAAAAGGGCCACTCCAATTCATAAACATGGAAACTAGAGGCTATGCATTGGGATTCGCACTGCAAAGGAGCAGGAGAAAAGAGAGTGGTAAGTGAACTGGGGGTGTGGGGACCCAATGAAGTCAGCTTTTCTAAGACTCTTTAAACTCACACCCACTGTCTTCCTCCAAGTCAGTCCATCTGGACACAGCGGGATAAAGACTTGACCTCTGTAACCATAAAACCCCACAGTGGTGAGAAGCCCGGCTCCTGAGGGTAGGTCACCTCATTGATGGGGAGCTCACCTTCCTTTTGAAGGTGCTCTTACCTTCACCAGATAAAGGGAGGGGGAATTTGGATTGTGAGGCTGCCAGGTCCCCTGCCCTCCACCTGGGCACAGCAGACCCTGGCAAAGAAGGCGGGCACTGGAGCTTAAGTTTCCAGGTACACAGCGCCCAGAGCCTTCCCTCTGAGGCTGGGAACACCTGGGAAGATGATGTTCAGGGATGAGATTTTGCTCTGAGGCGGGCCCCATTGTGCTCCCAGGTGGCGCCAGCCAGTTGGGGGTGGTGTAGGGAGGAGGCTGTGTTCTGAGCCACTGTGTAACGAAGGTGCATGTAGCCTGGGCCCTGCCTGGTCCCATTAGCTGGCCTGCCATGTGTCTCCGGCCTTGGCATTTCCCACGCCGGATTACAGATCAGCCAGACTTCCTGCGCAGGCCTGGCTAGTCCTGAGCCCGGGGAGGGGGGGGGCGGGGGGGGTCAGCAGGAGGAGTGTGTGGCCTCCGGGTACTGTCTGGTGCACAAACAAGATGTTTATTCAATGAAGAGGAGAGGAGAGGCTCAGGGATGAAGCTGCTGGTGCCCAGCCCTTCCTTCCTTCTCCACCCCATACCACATACACTCAGAGCTGCACCAGGGTCAGAGGCCCAGGTCTACACCTCAGACATCAACACCAAAGGACCCATACACACACACACACACACACACACACACACACACACACACACACACATACACACACACACACCGTACAAGAGGGGACCCTGTCAACGAGGCTGTGTTCACTTTTCTGATATAATCTTCCTAACACACACACACACACACACAGTCTTTGTGTTTTAAAGTCAATTAATTAATCCTGGCAAAACACAGAGTTAAAGGGATGGCACTGGCCCAGGGGTGTTCCAGCCACTGCCAAAGCCAAGACAGAAAATTGGCCTCAAGAGGGAGGGAGGGAGGGAGGGAGGGAGGTGGTAGCTGGCGGCAGGGACCGGGCATGCAGGGTGTGCTTGCCAGGGTTGTGGTGTGGCACAGCTGAGCTGAACAGACTGGGCCTTGATCTTGGATGCTGTCCGGAGGCTGAAAGGACAAAGGGCCTGCCTCCCGAGACCCAGAAGCCAGGCTCTGGCTCCCATGAAGACAGAGCAAGAGAGTGGACCATGACAGATAGACTCCTGGACAGATGGGCTCCTGGAGGGCGTCTGGGGCCCCGAGGGCCTTGAGACTCAGTGCTGTAGACAGCAGCCTAACCCCAGGCTTCTTAGAAAAGCAGAATCTCCAGGCCAACCCAGACCTGCTGGTCCATTTGCACATTCAAGTTCTGGAAGTGTTTTTCTAGAAGCTTTCCTGGACCCTGGACGGGGGTTTCCTCAGGGTGAGGTGTGGATGATGACATCACTCTTAGTAGACTGCACTCCTGAGCCTGGAAGACACTTCCTAGCCTCTAAGTGAGGCCACACCTCTGATCTCTCATGGATTCACTCTTTCATTTTACAGTTGTTTATTATGGCACTATACTAGGCATCAGGGTACAATACTAAGCAAAGAATGACAACAGGCATGGTCCCTGCCCTCTGGGAGCTCTCAGGCCAGTGGGACTGACAGACAGACTTCCCTGATGAAGGCAGCCTGAGCTGCACTTGGAAGGTCACCTTGCTGAAAGGGGAGGGAAGCGTATTTCAGGCAGATGATGCAGCACAAGCAAAGGCCATGCAGTTGGATGGAGCGTGGCTGGTTTGAGGATTAAAGATCTGTGGCTGGAGGGCAGAGAGTGGGACGCCCATTCTATCAGATGAGACTGAGAGAAGTCTCCAGTTCATCTGAGTTCCAGGTGCTGGCCACACCCTTGGTGAATTTCCAGAGAATCCTAGGACGTGAGAGATGGAAAGAACCTTGGGCTTCATCCAGGCCGATGGTTTGCACCTGGCTTCGAGCCTCAGTTTCATCATGAATTAACTGTAAAGGTGATCTTGGATCATGAATTTGTTATCTTAAAAGCATTGGGAGTGCAAGAAGTGACCCATACTTTACCTAGGCTGGGTGTAGCTCATGACAACGATTTTATTTAGGACACATGTTAGGCTGCCATTCAAAAGAACTCCCCTGCCCTAGCCGGTTTGGCTCAGTGGATAGATCGTCCACCCTCAGACTGAAGGGTCCTGGGTTCCATTTCGGTCAAGGGTGTGTACCTTGATTGCAGACTTGATCCCCAGCCCTGGTTGGGGTGTGTGAGAGGCAACCAATTGATGTGTCTCTCTCACATTGATATTTCTCTCTCTGTCTCTCCCCCTTACACTCTCTCTAAAAATAAATGGGGAAAATATATCCTCAGGTGAGGATATAAAAAATTTTTAAAAATCCAAATATCTTGCTTAAACAAGAAACACTTTCATTTCTCTCTCTGAGTAGGGGCTGCAGAATTAGTGTGTGGAGAACCAGGCATCTCCTACCTTGTTGCTCTGCCACACTCAACACATGGCTTCACATGGTTGAAGGGATACTCTAGCTACTGCCATCACATTTTCACCTTCCTTCCTTTTATTTTTCAAAAAATATATTTTATTGATTTTTTACAGAGAGGAAAGGAGAGGGATAGAGAGTTAGAAACATCAATTAGCTGCTTCTTGCACACCCCCTACTGAGGATGTGCCTGCAACCAAGGTACAAGCCCTTGACCGAAATTGAACCAGGGACCATTGAGTCCACAGGCCAATCAATGCTCTATCCACTGAGCCAAACTGGTTAGGTTCACTCTCCTTCATTTTAAAGACATGATCAAAATATTTGTTCTACCTATCACTGCTATTCCTGTATCATTGGCCAGAACTTAGTACGTGGCCACTGCTAGCTGCAAGAGAATTTGGGATATGTACTTTTTTGCTGGGCTGCCCTGTGCCCAGCTAAAAATTCTATTGCTGTGTAAGAAATGGGAGAATGAATATTGGGGGACCACAGGGAATGATTCATAGTCTGAAGGTAGATTTGGAGCCAGGGCACCCAGCCAGATCTCTCCAGGATTCTCCTCTTGGCCTTGAACTCCTGGCCTGCTTCACTGAGTTCATCAGGGTTGGGCTCCATTCTGCCCCACAATTCACCCCTATTCTCATTGACTTCAGGAAGTCAACACAGCTTGTGGAGGCTTTGGTAGTATAGGGTTACAGTCATGGAAGGCGAGCCGGCCCTTGCCTGGGCCCCATGACATCCCATGCTGAGTTCTGGGAGAGTTTCTGGAAGGCTAGAAGGACAGACTGGGAAAGAACTAGGTTTCAACTGCTCACACTACTTGTCACAGGTATTTCTTCTGCCCTCACATTGGTGGGAGAGGCCAGTCTGTGTGGGCAGTGGGAAGCTGTGTTTTCATTACCTGCTCCTAAGCCAGGACCATGGGTGGTCCCACAACCAGGTAAACAGCTGGCAGCAACAGTTGGAATGGCTAAGGAGTCCTTTCCCACCAGATTGTCTGACCCTGAGAAGGCCAAAACCAACACCAGCAGACTCCAGAGGCTGCATCCCACCCACTGTCTGGGCTCCTCACCCCAGCCAGCTGCTGGCAATGGCTCCCTCTCTGGGCCTTTGCCTTCTACTCCTATTTTCTCGGACAGAGACCATGTTTGTGGAGTGGGGATTGCAGGAGATCAGCATTTCTCAACCTTGGCACCATTGGCATTTTGGGTCAGATCGTGCATTGTCGGATGTTTAGCAGCATCCCTGGCCTCTACCCAACAAGTATCAGCAGTTCCAACCCCCCCCCCAGTTGCCAGATATTTCCTGGGATAGGGGTGGGGCAATCAACCCTGGTTGAAAACCACTGTTATAGATTGAAAATGTCCTGATTTACCAAAGGAGGAATATAGTGATGGGTAGAGAGGGAGAGAGGAAAAGAGTGAGAGAGAATGGAGGGTGGAGGGGGAAGCTGAGAGAAACAGATGGAAAGAGAAAAGAAGGAAGGAGAGATATTGAGAGAAAATGAGACAAAAGAGAAAAGAAATAAAAGGAGTGAAAGAGAGAAGCAGGTTCAGAGACAGAGTGAAGGCCAGGCTCTGGGTGACGGGGGCAGGCAAGCAGGTAGGTAGGCCCCAGTGACTGTGCTGGAGTCTGGAGATATAAGGGGACCACACAAGAGCTGGTGTGGAGCACAGTGACCATCTCAGAACTCCAGTGTGTGGTCAAAATCAAGGTCCCGGCACCCCATACCAGAGTAGAATTTTCAGGGATCAAGCTCCACCAGGTCCCTGGCCATGATGCTCTTAGTGAGATGGGAATTTGAATGTGGGACTTCCCCAAACTTTCTCTAAGCCTCAATTTTCATCTCCAGAGAATGAATCATTGCTGAAGATATGGTATGAAGCACTGACCATTTTTATATTTTCTCTCCTAAAACCCCACTGAGATGATTTAGATAAGGCATAACCCACAGGAAAGAAGAGATAGGTTGTAGAATAATCAGCAAAATTCTGGAAGCTGTTAAGGAGTGGGTAGTTTGACAGAAGCGGCACCTAACTGCCTAGAGAGACTGGGGGAGGGGTGGGAGGCTGAGCAGACAGCAATAAGAAGCAGGTTGCTTTGAGCTGCTGGTGCATTTAGAAAGGCCAGTTACCTTTGAAAAGGGGGGTGCAGAATGGGGCTGAGGAGGACTGGTTGGAAGTGGGTGAAGGCAGCAATCGCCCAGGTCCTTCCCCACTTCTTACAATCAATGATTCTGTCATTATTGTTTCTATCTCTCCCTCTCCTTTATTCCCTGAAGTTAATAAATAAATAAAAATATTAGAAAAACAGCCCTGCCCTAGCCGGTTTGCTTTTCCCACCTTATCAGAAAACGGACTAGCTTAGCACCAGAGGGGTTAACACAGCTGAGACAGGGAACTAAGTGCAAGTCATCAAATGATGTTTCCCTGGGCTCTTCTACACTCGGTATCAGAACATTAAAAATAGGTTCATATCCCCCAGCAAATTCTTAGGATTCTCTCTAGGGAAACTGGCCCAAAAGAACAGTCCTACAACCCAGCTGGTGTGGCTCAGTGGTTGAGCATCGACCTACGAACCAGGAGATCATGGTTCAATTCCAAGTCAGGGCACATGCCTGGGTCACAGGCTTGATCCTCAGTAGGGGGCATGTAGGAGGCAGCAATCAATGATTCTCTGTCATCATAGAACTTTCTATTTCTTCCTCTCCCTTCTTTTCTGAAATTAATTTAAAATCACACACACACACACACACATCTTTTAAAAAAAGCACAGTCCTATCCTAGCCGGTTTGGCTCAGGGGATAGATTGTCAGCCCACGGACTGAAGGGTCCCAGATTCAATTCTGGTCAAGGGCACATACCTCAGTTGCAGGCTCCTCCCCAGTCTGGGCCCTGGTTGGGGCTCCTGCAAGAGACAACCAGTTAATGTATTTCTCTCCATTCGATATTCCTCTCTGTCTTTACTTCTCTCTTTCAGTCTCCCTAAAAATCAATGGAAAAATATCCTCAGATGAGGATTGAAAAAAGAACGGTCCTACAAAAACTGCCATTTAGGGGTTTCTCAATTTAAAAACTTGACTTGCCACCAAGTCCATTAAGCACAAGCCTTGCTCATATAACCAGATCCTCAGTCTTAAATATAAATAGACAACTGAGCATCACTGGGCATTAGAAGAGAAGCATCCTTATGAAAAAGAGAGACCAAATGAGAAAACAAAAAATATAATTTGGAGATGAGGCAGAAAGCAAAATTCTTTATGTTTCTTTGAAATAATTAATATTCTCAGAAAGAAAAAAATACTACAATCTTTGAAACAAGAATAGGATGCTATGAAAACTAATGTTCACAGAATAAAAAAATAGTTCTTAAAAATTAAAAATATAATAACCTGTATAGTAATCTTGCAGAAAAATATTTAACTGGAATGTACTCATGATCTAACTTCCAGTCTCCAGTAAATACAGAGAGTAGAATGAATTAAATGACATCATGAGGAAATAACTAGACAAATCCAGAATGTAGAAAATTGTACAAGACAACTTACCTAGACCCATAAAGTGTTAATGTTGTAGGAGAAATAAAAAGATAGGAAAATGGAGAACCAAGATGGTGGCTTAGGTAAACAACAATACTCATCCACAACCACATCAAAATTACAACTAAAATTAAGAACAACCATCATTCAGAACCACCTGAAATCTGGCTGAATAGAAGTCTTACAACTACAGAAGTAAAGATGAAAGCTCACAGAGACTTGTAGGAGACACAGAGGCATGGAATGGGCTAAGCTGCACTTATGTGTGGTGCTTTTTAATCATGAGGAATATCTCCAAAACCTTCTGTAAGACAAAGGGGGTCCCAGGCCCACCCCAATCCAGGATTCCAGAGCTGTGAAGAGAAGTCCCCATAACATTGGGCTATAAAAAACAGTTGTGAGAGCTCAGCCAATTTGGCTCAGTGGTTGAACATAGGCCTATGAACCAGGAGGTCATGGTTCAAACCCTGGTCAGGGCACATGCCTGGGTTGTGGGCTCCATCTTCAATATGGGGTGTGCAAGAGGCAGTCAATCAATGATTCTCTCTCATCATTGATGTTTCTATCTCTCCCTTTCCTTTCCTCTCTGAAATTAATTAAAATATATATTTTTTAAAGATCATGGATAATTGTCTGATTAGCATGGCTCACTGCTTGAGCATTGACCTATGAACCAGGAGCTCAGAGTTCAATTTCCAGTCAGGGCACATGCCCAGGTTATGGGTTCGATCACCAGTGGGTGGCATGCAGGAGGCAGTCAATCAATGATTCTCACTCATCATTGATGTTTCAATCTCTCTCTCCCTCTCCCTTCCTCTCTGAAATGTCTATTGAAAAACAAACAAACAAACAAACAACAACAACAACAACAACACACACACACACACACACGCATGCACGCACACAAAACAGCTGGGAGAGAAAATCTGGGATTCCAAAATGGCGACAGAGTAAATGAAAACTCATAGACATGTTCCCAGGACCAAACCAAAATTACAACTAAAATACAGAAAAACTATCTTGAATAATCAACTAGCTGGGGATAACTCTGATAACCAAAGACAGAAAGTGGAGACTGCATAGAGACTGGTAGGAAGTGGGGAGACTTGAAAGGGCTAGCTGTACTCCCACAGACATCAGCTGTATTTCTGGAGAGATATCTCAGTGGGAACCCTGGGGTCTAATACCCAAGCTGGGCCCCTCCAGCAGAGAGCACCAGAACTGAGAAAGGTGCCCGTATAACATTTGGCTGTGAAAAGTAGCTGGGTTGCTGTCTGCTAGGGAGAAATGGCTGGAAATGCAGGCCTCTTAAAGGGCCAATGCACAAAATTTCATGTGCAGCCACTCACCTTGGGCTCTGGCAGAGGGAGGGCAGAGTGGACTGTAGTTATGGGAGCAGAAACCAGGGTTGGGAGTTCTGGAATTAGATCATGGAAGGCAGACATCCTGGTTTTACTGTGCTGAGTCATTAACTCACACTGTGTAGGACATGTCTCTCAAGTGCACCTTTTGCTTGGGGGTAAGGCAGTTGTTCCACTCTATTAGAAAACCGCTTGCCCCACCCTGTGGTTGATAGCCTGACACTAATCAAATCTGAATACAATCAGGCTACAATCAGGTCTCTGGAGGCTTTGAGTCTTTGCCTGATCTAATTCAGGGCCTGGGCTAAGAAAAGCAGATTTTGGAGTGCATTTTGGTTCTTTCCAAAGGCACCCGGGCCCAGAAGAGGGAGTCATAAGCTGTGGATTTCTGATAGTTCCAAATAGGGTACTTATGGGCTAGTCAAAAACAGTGTCTGACATTGTCCAGCACTAAAGATTGGAAGGTGTAGAAGACCTACCTAATACATAAACACAAACACAAACAGGTAGCCAAAATGGGGAGATAAAAAAAAGTCCAAAAGGAATAACAAGAGAATTCTCCAGAAGAAGTGCTAAATGAAATGGAGATAAGAAATTTATCAGATGTAGCATTCAGAATAATGATGGCAAAGATGCTCAATAGCATGAGAAAAGATATAGTAACAATGAAGCATGACCTAGCATTAATAAAGAATAATTTGTAGGGATTAAACAGTAGAGGATTCTGAGATGAAATCAACAATTTGAAATATGAGGAAGAAAAATTACCCAATCAGAAGAGCAAAAAGGAAAAAGAATCCAAAAATATGAAGCTAGTGTAAGGAGCCTCTGGGACAACCTCAAGTGTACCAACTTTCACATTATGGGAGTGCCAGAAGGAGAAGAGAGAGAGCAAGATATTTAAAAAGTATTTGAAGAAATAATGACAGAAAACTTCCCTTACCTGGTGAAAGAAATAAACTTACAAGTTCAGAAACCTCAGAGACTCAAAAATAAGAGGAACTCAAAGAGGCCCACACCAAGACATATCATTATTAAAATGTCAAAGGTTAAAGACAAAGAGAGAATCTTAAAAGCAGCAAGAGAAAAGCAGTTAGTTACCTACAAGGAAGTGCCCATATGATTATCAGTTGATTTCTCAATAGAAACTTTTCAGACCACAAGGGAGTGTCAAGAAATATTCAAACTGATGAATAGCAAGGACCTATACCTAAGATTACTCTAGCCAGCAAAGCTATCATTTAGAATTGAAGTCATATAAAAAGTTTCAGACCAAAAAAATCAAAAGGAGTTCATCACCACTAAACCAGAATTACATGAAATGTTGAAGAGTATTCTTTAAGAAGAACAAGAAGAAGGAGAAGGATAAGAATATGAACAGTAAAATGGCAATAAAAACATAGCTATCAATAATTGAATCTAAAAATCAAAATAGAAGAACAAATAATCTAATGAACAAAATAAACTGATGAATAAAATAGAACCAGAGGCATAGAAACATGGAATAGGGTGAGGAACTTTAGAGGAACAGAGGAGGTGGGCGGGGACGGGGAGGAGGAGATTAACCAAAGATCTTATATGCATACATACATTACCTATGGACACAGGTCATAGGGTAGTGAAGGCCTGGAGTGGAGTGGGAACAGGGTGGAGGGGGAAAAAAATGAGGGATATCTATAATACTCTCAACAACAAAGATTTTTTAAGAAATATTTTTATTGATTTCAAAGAGGAAGGGAGAGGGAGGGAGGGAGGGAGGGAGGGAGAGAGAGAGAGAGAGAGAGAGAGAGAGAGAGAGAGAGAGACATGAATGATGAGAGAGAATCATCAATCAGCTGCCTCTTGAACACCTCCTACTGGGATAGAGCCTGCAACTGGGGCATGTGCTCTAGGCCAGAATTGAATCTGGGACCCTTTGGTTCATAGGCCAACGCTTTATCCACTGAGCCAAACCAGCCAGGACTCAACAATAAATTTTTTTAAAAGAAATAGAAAAACTATTATAGATTTTAAAAAGAATAAGGAAACCTAACAACCAAATGAAACTAAATAGGATCCTGATTCAAATTAGACCAGCTATAAAAGAAAATTTGGTTATAATTTGAGTATGGACAGGATAGTAAAGATATTATGGAATTATTGTAAATTTTTTAGGTGTGATAATGGTGGTGTGATTATATAGCAGAGTATCCTTAATTTTAGGATCTGCAGGCTATCGTATTCCAAAATCAAGTATAATGTAACTATGGATTTCTTTCAAATGATTCTGCCAAAATATACAGACAGTTAATAGATAGATATATAATGACATTGTTCAATCTAGTTCTGCACAATCTCATAGAGAGAGGGGAGGGGGGGAGAAAGAGAGAAAGAGAGAAGCAGGTCACATAGAAAGGCCCAAAAATCAGAATGTCACTGAACTTTTCCATAGCCACACAGGAAGCTGAAGACAAAGGGGAAAAAATGCTCAAAATTCTGAAGTAAAACATTTCCAAACTAGAATCAGATACCCAGCCAAACTATCAATCAAACTTGAAGGTATTAAAAAAAAGATATTTTTAGACATACATAGTCTCAAAAATTTTACTTCCCTTTCATCATTTATCAGAAAGATATCAGAGGAAGTGCTCCATCAAACAAAGAAGTAAATGAAGAAAGACAGAAGGTATTGGACTGAAAAAACAGGTACTCCAATGTAGGAAAAAGGCAAAGGGAATTTCCAAAACGAATGGTGAAGGAACACTGTAGGATGCTATCTATGAGTAGGCTTAGGCAGTAGCCATCCAGCCAGAAGCAGCAAAATCAAATTTCCCAAGGAAAGACGAATGGGACCGATAGATTACTTCTCTAGAGGAATTTTACAATTGTAGCAGGGAGTTTGAGGATTAGTGATAAAAACATACAAAACTAACTAAGCAAATAAAAAACATGGAAAACAAAATGTCATGCCAGAAAGAAAGTGTAACCCAAGTACATCATGTGGTATTTACTCAATCATAATTAATATAAACACCAAGTTGAAATCTAACCATAAATTGAGATCTAACTACATTCGGAGGATAGAAAAAGAAGTATGTGGGTTAGGGGTAGAATGGAGCTAGTCCTCATATTTTATAGGAGGAAGATCATCTATACTAACTAAATAAACTAAGATAAAAATAATAATGGGATGCAAATAGATATGTTATTTAGAATAAGTGGAGAAAAAGGTAAGAAAAAATAGCTGGAAAGTCTAAAAGAAGTTGTCTCTGGAGGTTTGTGATGGGGAAGGCTGAGCCAGGCAACTGCTGTTTTCCGTTACCGTATGTGTAGTATCATTTGACTTTTAAAAAGTATTTATGTATCTATCACTTTGCTAAAAATAAAAGTTGAATAAAAGATAAAAGGAAAACCCAGGTCATCCAGGTCAGGGCAAGTGATTGCCCAGAATTGAGAGTCATTTCAAGGGTTACTGCCTGTCAACTGCCTACGCAAGCTCCTCCGGACAAGGCTAGAGGGAGCTTTTTTGGAAAAAGGTTATCCTGCCTACCCCATGACTCATAGATTCCCATTGTTCCTGCACCCCTGCCATTCTTCCATTTGGGGATGTGTGTGCTGATGTGTGGGGTGGGACAGAGGAACTTTCTTCTGTTCTTTGTTTACTGTGCGCCCCACTCCCATCCCCAGGGGTACAGGCTTCCTTGCCAGGGACCAGGTGTCAAGAATGGGGCACTAAGCGCTGAGAAGGAGACAAAAGTAATCTTAAAATACCCCTCTGGTCCTAACCGGTTTGGCTCAGTGGATAGAGTGTCGGCCTGTGGACTGAAGGTCCTAAGTTTGATTCCAGTCAAGGGCATGTATCTTGGTTGCGGGCACATCCCTAGTAGGGGGTGTGCAGAAGGCAGCTGATGGATGTTTCTCTCTTATTGATGTTTCTAACTCTCTATCCTTTTCCCTTCCTCTCTGTAAAAAAATCAATAAAATATATATTTTTAAAAATACCTCTCTGCCTGCCCATTTTGGAAATTCAGAATCTTGTGGTTGAGCAGGACCTATGAGATCAACTTGCCAACCTCTCCAGGAGGTAGACAGCCACCCTTTGCCTGAGCACTTTGCATAACAGGAAACTCAGTTCTTCAATGGGACACTGTTGGGGGTCAGGGGCAAAGTGAGGGACACATTTAAGGTCTTTGGTGGCTAAGAGCTTTTGCATGGGCTGTTCCTATGGTTAAGGCCTTTTGAGTGTCAAGGAGCCCACTAGTTCTAAAAGGTGAGGGTCAATGTAAGGATATAGCTTCCAGGAGCACCAAAGCCTGACTAGTCCCTTGTCACTGGCTCTCTCGCTATGTATCTGCTTTATCCTCCTACTTCTCTCTGGACATCTTCTTCCTCTCCCTCCTCACTGCCTCACACATGATCCCTAATGCCTGCCACCACTCCCACGCCTCCCTGCCCTCCAGGCTCAGCTCACTACAGCTTATGGCTCACACTCTCTCAATAGCTTAATTTAAATGCCTTTTAGTGTGTCATCTCATTGATGTGTTGTGGTTCCTCTTTTGGTCCAATCAGTTTTGCCAAGGTGGGTCACATGGTTCAAAGACAACCACCTAGGAAGGCTGTTCCATCTTCAGGAAGGACTGTGGGTAGGGAAAGCATCTGAAACACCTCTACTGTACCACCACCTTTCCTTTGTTCTCACTCCACATTCACCCATGGGTGCTTTCAGCAGATATTCAGCAAGTGACTTTGCACAAGGCACTGCTCCTCTATAGGCCTCAGCTTCTTCCTTGGTAACATGAGGGGAGCTATGTTTTCAACTAGCTTGGAGGCTCTCAACCCTAAGAGAACATTAAATCATCTAGGGAGTTTCTAACTGGCATTCTCATAACTGGCCTCCCTCCCACCCCTTTCTGCTTTCATTGGTTGCTTTAGGATCTGGGTGACACTCTCTGAAGATGCCCCAGTGAGTCTAATCTGCAGTCATCATTAGATTATCACTAATATTCAATGGCTAACCTATACTTGCTTCATGAAATGTGCTCAATAGGTTCTCCTGGAAGGACTAAGTTCCCTGTAGCTGTAACAGTTGGCTCCAAGTTGGGAGGTAGGTTTTGGGGTATTGAAGAGCTCAGAAAGACTATGGGAAGGAGGGTGTATTGCCAGTTAGGAGGGATCTTTGGAGATGAGCCAAGCTGGGTTTCCTGGAATGGCTGGCTTCTGTGGGGCCTGGAAGTGGTATGAGATCTTGGGGATCTGAAGTTGGCATGGAATCCTCCCATGAACCTGGCAAGTCAGTCAGCCCACCAGATTTTCACACAGAAACAGTAACCATATTTCTCCTTTCACTAGGTGGTTGGCAGAATTAAGAGAGACAAAGGATTGGAAAGCACTAGTGAATATAAAGAATTGGCCTAATCTCAGGTAAATCCCACGTATATTGCTACCTAATGTCTTCCTGAGGGGGCAGTAGAGGGAGCTCCCTAAATTGTCAGTCTGACAGTTGTCATGGAAAATAACCACCATCCAATCACAGTTCACATCCCTAGAACATCAGAGAGTCATTACTCAATGTTTCCTAGCATGAAAGGAATGATAATAATGTACCCGTTATTCCTAGAAATAATTAGCTACATGGAGTAACACTGTGCACCTGACATGCTAACCTTTCAGGTACATATGGTCCTCACTTTTCCTACAAAGAGATAGGCCAGACAGGCCAAGTGACTTTCCAAGGTTTTTAGCTATGAGAAGGCCAAGCTGGAATATGAGGCAGCCCAAGCACAGTCATATCTTACCTGATCACTGGGGAGATGGGGCAGATACCCATGAACCATCTGGAGAACAAGCCAGCAGCCACTAATGGGAAGTTGCATGCTAGGCAGAGAAGAGAAGAGCAGAGCAAACCTTGAGGGGTGCTGGAGGTAAATTCCAGAAGGTCATAATTATGCAAGAAGTTCATCAGAAGACTGATGGACAGCTTCAACAGGGCTGAAGATCTGCATATTATTACCTGTTGTCAAACAGCTGAGGGTAATTCCCCTAACCTGAAGGTTCTTTATTGTTTACCAAACCTTACCTTTGATATGTATATCTGCTTTGCTAAAGAAAAAAATGTGTGAATAAAATGCTGTGGGTCCATTAGGGAAGCTTAGTCACTAGAGCTAAATTTCTGCCTGGCTTTCCCCCAGGCCTTCCAAATATATATTTCTTCTCTAGTCTTTATTCATTTATGTACAGTCCTTCTCCAGATCCTGAACCTTTGCTGTGAAAAGACTGAAGCAGGGATAAGGCAGGGTGGGGGGAGGGGGGGCGGATGGGGGTGGGGGCCAGGGGGAAGGTTGGCTGTTAAGAAGATTTTTCTAAGTCAGTATAGCACCTGGTCACCCAGTTGAGGGGCACAAAGAAATGACTCCTCATTAACTAATGTCTTGGGGTTGAGAATTGGGATGCTACTGTAAGGGCTCTTTCCATGGTAAGAATTAGGGACCACTTTAGCTCAAGGAAAGCAGAGTTTGTGGCCAGGATTCAGCAGGTTACCTCAAGGAAATCCAGAGGTGAGACCAGCATCTCCTTGCAGAGAGGAGCCTGGGGCCAGAAAGGTGTCTTCTTTGGTGTTTATTCTTCTCTTTCTCTCAATCTGTGTCTTTCTGAGCCTCTGTTTCCCTCAGTCCCTCTCCCTCTCTCTCTGGCCTAGTGCTGCTCACATTCACACACACACATACACACCTATCTGCCCCATCACCCAGGATTGGACTTGCATTGCAGTCAGATGGCACTCCCAGCCTCTCCCAGCTGCTTCCCCTAATACAATCTTTTCTGGTTGAATCTGGCCATGGCATCTGCTTCTTGGAGAACCTGGACTAACACTGCAGTTCTGTGTGGGTCGTTAAGGATCCTCAGGGTCAATGCTATGTGACCTTTCCTTCCACTTTCTGCTTCAAACACACACATAGAGGATGAGAGTGGAAGAAAATGAATAAAGAGAAACACTTTGCCCTTGTAATGCATCCAGCACAGAGCTAGCCACAGGCAAGCAGTCAATAAAGTTGTGTTTGCTAGAGGTCAGCATGACCAGTGGCTCTTGAGCCCAGAGCATCCCGGTGATCTGCAGGACAATGCCTGTCTTGCGGGGGTGGGTGCCTACTGTGGCTGACTCATTGTAGACAGCTTTGGGGAGGATGCTGAGGTGGGGCTGAGGGACACTGGACCTCTCCAGCATCACTTCTGGCTCAAGCCATGGACATCCGGTGTGGAGTCGCCTCCTCCCCTGCACTGGGGGTGGGGAAATTCTGGAAGGCCTTAGACTCCCTCCGGTGTTGGCTCACATCAGGCATAGAAGCCTGTGTGTCAGCAGGTATTTTGCTCAGAAATTCAATCCTGGCAGCCTTAGTCTGGATTCTCAACCCACCTAGTCACCATAATTTGCCAAGAGGTCTCCCCTTTGGTTGTAAGAACACCCAGGGCATGGGGGCCTAGCTGAAGCCACAGTGCAGTTGGGCAGAGTGGGCAAGGCTTTGGGTGGTCTGAGAACTCCAGCTGAAGGCAGAAATGCCTTCTACACAAGCCTGCAGTCCCCCTTTACCTCCACTTTGGAGAATGACCCAAGAGCTTCCATGGGCACACGTGGGCAGGTACTTGTGTAATTGGCACATTTATTCCCCTCACAGTCAGCTCCCCTAGGTCTTGAATCCTCACCTCAAGTCAACCCTGGTCTGAAGGGCTCAAGAGAGTTTGCAACTTCATGAATTAAGTACCCCCTGAAACCCAGACACTGTGTCTCCTTTCCAAGGTGGGCAAACCTCACTTCCTCCACCCACTCAGGCCCACAGCAGTCTGGAAGAAGGTCAGTGTAGTGATGTTTTGGCCCAGGGTTAGCATCTGGCTCTCTGGAGAGGAGAGCAGCCTAACTCGTGGTGGCTCACCATTGCTGTGGTGTAAATGCTGCCATCATGGCTGATGTTAAGCTACCAACATGATGTCCCTGAATGTGAAGTTAGGGGGAGAAACGCAGTAGCAGCATTCCACTGTGTAATATTTCCACCGTATGCCTAGAGTGGGTACAATGACCTCAAAAGTGTGGGAAATAGAAACATATAGAGTAATTGGGAAATGATGAATTTTGAGTATTTACCACCTTTGTGCTTAATTCGATTTAATTGTATGTTTATACGATTTAATTTTTAATGCAACCAGCTTGTACAATTTCTGAAACTTTAATCGTTGGCTCTTATGAGCTGGTCTGAACAGGCTCCAAATCACAGGTCAGAATCATCCCGTTGGAGTGAACTGCTGAGGGTGGGAACCCTGTGGGTGGAGAGACAGAGGTGAAGGCCTGACCGCCTCATTGGTGATTATTTTTCATGTTTCTTCCTCCTCTGTCACCAACATCAGGTGTTCTGGGCAACCTAAGAGACACTCCTCAAATACAGGCCATTTGCACTGAATAGGGTGTGACGTCCACTGGCCAGGGGTCAGGTGAAGGAATGAACGAAAGAGGAGGACATTTACCGTAAATGGAGGTAAACACGGGGAGGGGTTGGCAGGGGATGCCAGAAACACAGAGGGACCTGAGTTTTGAGATCCCCAGCCAGGTATTCCCCAGAACCTGGGTGTTTCTGGGTTTCGCTCCAGACCTGTTGAATCAGAATTTCGGTGGTGGAGCCCAGGAATCCCCTGTAGATTCGAGGGTAGTCACCGCAGGGCTGGGATCTGGCGATGGGTTCACTGCACTGGTCTTCCAGATGAGGAGTGGCTGGAACATGCCCAAGTCACCAGAAAGCTCAAGTGGTGCCTGTGCCCTTGAGCAAGACAGCCTCGCTCTGGCAGGTGAAACCCAGCATCCTTATGACTTTGATTAAATTTAGCTTGAAATCCAAGGTCTAGAAAGCATCTGTCTATATAAATATGTAAATATGTATACCCCTCTGAGACCAAGCCTTTCCCCAGGATAATCAGCAATCCTGAGGCAGCAGAAGACAGTAGCCTGAACCTGACTAATGGTCACAATGTCAGGACCATGTGACCCTGTACTAGCCTGTACTGTGAGCTACCATACAAGCCTGTGCTATTGAACAGACAGAGCTTGTGCACCCGCAGGCTAAAGAGAACATCTTTTTAAATATGTTCTTATTGATTTTTAGATAAAGAAAGAGGGAGAGAGAAACATCGATGAGAGAGAGGAACTTTAATTAGCTGCCTCCTGCACGCCCCTATTGGGGATTGAGCCTGCAACCTGGGCATGTGCCCTGGCTAGGAATTGAACCCAGGACCTCTTGGTCCATAGAATGACCCTCAATCCACTCAACCACAGCAGCAAAGTAAAAGATAACATCTTGCCCAAGTTATGTTTCAGTTCCTGAGCCCTAAGATTGAATGACCCCCTGACTACTTTCCCATGAGACCAGACCGAGAGACCCCAAGAGACCTCAGAACTGTCCTCCACACCCTTACTTCACCTCCGACCAGTCAGCTCCCAGCACCACCCCAAGCCGTAATCCACGGTGTTGTGACTTTGCCCTATAGAACTGCAGCCTCCTCCCCCTCAGGGAGGTCGGGCTTCTGAGTGTTAAGCTTCCTGTTCTCCTGGGCGGCGCCATTGCTAATGAGATAGCCAGTGATTCTCCACTGCAGGTCTCCTGTGCATTGCTGATGCGGGTGCTCCAGCTCTTTCTGTTCCAGAGCACAGGCTCCTATGGTAGCTCATAGTACAGGCTAGTACAGGCTCTGGGTTCTCACTGTGTGACTTTGGGCAAGTTACATGACCTCTCTGAGCCTTAGCTTTCCAATGGGGATCATGACCCTGACCTCAGTGTGGGGGGATTAAATGAGAGCATGGACATAGTGTCCTGGTCAGGGGCAGGAGTGGCTATGCAGGCACGTAGTTAGATGGCAGCACACCCCAGGCCTCCAGCACTGTTCAAACAGCAGAGGACTCAAGACCCCAGTTGAAGGGACTTTGATGTCTTGAAGGTGAAACTTGGATCTTGTGGAAGGAGTTAGAAGACCTGATGGCATTTGGTCTCAACCCTGTCTCTTCAGAGAGTTTTAGTGTCAGGGCAGTGAATGCTGTTTGCACCGGGGTCCGATCCCCCTTTGGACATCAGTGTGGCCGCGTGGACAGTCCCACGTGTGCAGATATGTTGCCGGCTGCTGCTAGAGTGCTTTGGTGTCTCTCTGCTAGTCCACTTCAGAGCTTCCTCCAAAATCCAGCAGTGCTCCATTCTCCCTCGCTGCTTAACAAAACAGCACAGAATGTAGAGGCTCAGAAGGACACCAAACCTGACTACAGCGTGGGGGCGGCTGGGCCCGCTCACCGTGGCCTGGCCTGGGCCCCGGCGTCCCCAGTGGCGCCCTGGCTGCAGGTCCTCTCTCCCGTGGCTCCTACACGAGGCTGGTTTGCTTCTTCACAGCAAGGGTTTCCTACATGTGGCTGGCTGCTCAGAGAGCAGGAAAGCAGAAGCCGCCTGGTCTTAGTGACACAGAGCTGCGGGGAGCACAGAGTCACTTGCACATTATTCTGTTGCCCTAGACAGTCCCACACAGAGGAACAGACTCCATCGTTAGCTGAGGGACTGAAAGGTCACTCTGTCAACCAGAATGCGGGATGGGAAACACTGTAGTGGTCATTGATGCCATGGTCTGTCACAGGCAGCCCCAAGGGAGCAGGGAGGGGCCAGGGAGGAAGGAGGAGATTGTGCCCCTGGGGCTATCCCTAACCAGTGAGGTGGGAAATGGTGGGTAAATGCAGAGTCCTGTCTCTCTGAGGGTCAGCCTGTCCTATAGCAGCAGGTACTTTAGGGGACCGCCAGCAGGACTGGCCCAGATGCCCACAGTGGACTAGCTCAGCCAGGCCCCTTAACTGCCTGCTGCTCGTAGCCCACCTTTCTCTCTCTCTCCCCTTCTGCTACTTCCTCCAAACACCCCCAGTTCCAGTCTCAGGCCTTCCTCTCCTGAGAAACGAACCAAGACACCCAGTTTCTCTGTTTGAAAAAAGCCCCTTGCCCGGCCGACATGGCTCAGTGGTAGAGTGTCGACCCATAAACCAAGAGATTACAGTTCAATTCCTGGTCAGGGCTCGATCCCCAGTGTGGTGCATGCAGGAGGCAGCTGACCAATGATTCTCTCTCATTGTTGATGTTTCTATCTCTCTCTCCTTCCCTTCATCTCTGAAAAATATATGTATATTTAGAAAAAGAAAAAAGCTTCTGAACAGGGCAGAAACATATTGCCCTGGCTCCCTGGGCTGTGGAGTAATCTGGGAATGGATGTGAAAGGGCTTTGTAAGCTGGCCCCTGGGAGCTGAAGTGAGTGGCCACTTTGAGCACAGATACCCGGAGGGAAGCATGGAGACTGGGGGCCACGGGGCTGGTGAGAGGTGAGGACAGAGAGGTGTGGGGAAACACGAAAGGGGTGTGTCAGAGGTACTTTCTGAAGTTGGAGAAATAAGGGTACTGTGTCCCTGTCCTGCCCACCACATTTAGGTGACTTAGCGAAATCAGGTGACTCATCAAGCCACAGCAGCCTGCGACAAGGCCCCTTAAAATCATCCACCCGGCTTTGCTGGAACTTGCCCTTGTGGAACAAGCCCTGTGGATTGGGCCTCGGCCCCGGGAAGAGAGGGACTGAATTACCAACAAGAGCTCAGGCCTCAGGTTCGTTCACCTCCATTCGGTAAACACTGAACAGCTGAACCTTCCTCCATGCCAGGCTCAGAAGTGGGGATTCAAAGGTGAGCCAGCCAAGTCCCTTTCTCTCTGGGTTCCCAGGAGGGCGGGGTGTGAGGTCTGGAGACAGGAGCAGGAAATGGCACAGAGTGGCAGGCTCCCTGTGGGAGGTGCTCTGGGCTAGGGGAGGGATATCGGCTCTGAAATTTGGAATGGAGGAAGGTAATTTTAGAACTCTTCCCAGAGGAGATAATGTCCACCTTGAACCCCAATAGGTCTTATGGCTTAGCCAGGAGATGGGAGGGCATATCTCTGGCAGAGGAAACTGAGTGGCCTTACGGAGGCCTGGCTCAATGGAGAAACTTCACTGTGGCCAGAAAGAGGTGGAGGAGGGCAGAAGATGAGGCTGGAGAGAGAGGTGGGTTGGGAAAAGCAATGGGAGCCCCTGGGGAGTCTGAAGGGGTCGGGTTTGAGTTTAGAATACATGCCGCTGGTTGCAGTGATGGTTAGGTGGAAGGGAGCCAGCTAATGGGGCTCATTCATTCAGCAAACAACTGTGGACCCCTGCTAGATGCTAGGCCCTGTGTTGTGTGGGAATCCAGGTGAGGGGCCATAGTGGCTTGGATGGAGGCTGTGATGGAGAGAAGGGACAGGGAGTTGAGGAGGCATGCTCATTGTTACACAAACACATCCCGGCAATTCACAAACTGGCATCTGGTTCTTGGACCAGCTGTGTATGAATTTGGAAACTGGGGACTAATTATTTCAGAGGTAGAGGTTGATTGGCAGGGCTGATCAACCACTTCAAGGGCCCACAGCAGCAAAGCTCTGCCTTCTCCTCCTCCTGCCCCATCACTGCCCCTGGCTCCGGGATGCTCCCCCCAGTAGGGCTGAGGATAGTCAGCACTGGCCCTCGCGAGTCACAGGGTAAAACCCAGACATCCTGGTTTCTCTTCATCAGTCCTGGCAGGGTGCGAAGTGACTCCTCCAGGACCACAGGGAAGGCGGAGGCTCAGCTGGGACACAGCTTGTGCTTCTGTTTCTGTGCTCTGCACCCCCTCAGCCTGCAGACTCGGAGACTGGGAACTGTCTCCTCTATCAGCGTGTGGTTTTCTGAGAGTGTCTGCCCCCTCAGATTAGGAATTTTTGGAAAGTTGCATGAGGAATGGTAATGCAAGTCAGGAAAGCTGTTTTGCTGCTTCTTAATGTTTGAATTTGCAATAATCCTATATAATAAAAGGCTAGGGACGATAAGCATAATGACCAGAGCAACTGCTCTACCAGTCGCCATGAGGTGCATTGACCACTTCTCGGTCCCTCCCCTTTCCCATCTCCCCCAGCCACTCTCCCATCTCCCCACCCCCACCCACAGGGGAACCATGGGGAAGCGGGTGGGTGGTGGTGGGGTGGGCCTGGTGAAGGGCTGACCTCTTGGTTCCTTCCCACCCCCCACCCCCAGCCCCTGCAGACTCCGATGGATCAGCGATGGTGAATGGGGGAACTGGGTGGGAGGACCGGCTGGCTGTCAGGTCATTGGGATCCCCAGCTCATCCCAGGCTTCTCCTGCTCAGGGGCTCAGGCCTTCGGGAAATCGGGTGCCAGTGACTTCACCTCCATGCATGTGCGCTGGGCTGGCCTTTGATGGAATGTGCTCCCCACTCGGGGCCGCTGCTGCTGGGGCTTGCAGCGCTGTCAGAAGCTGCGGGGTGCACATGCAACTACCCACCCTGGTGGTGGAGGCAGCATTCAGCCTGGGGACTGGCGAGCAGGCAGAAGATGGCCCTGATCGCAGGCTAGGCCTCGGGCCCCTACCCCACGATTTCATGCGCTGGGCAGTAATACCTGTTGTGAGGATTAAAATACAAATAGAAGAGATAAGGTGGAAAGATCCTTGAGAAATATGGACAGGATATAAATACCAAGCACAAACCATGAAAAATGGCCATAAGTGAGGGCAAAGGGAACCAGACCAGACCTCCACAAATGCAGAGGTTTTTGGCCATTTTACACCTTTGTTTTCCAAGTGCCCAGAACGAGTCTGGTACATAGTAGGTGCTCAGTGAACATTAGTTGAAGAAATGAATGGGGTGATGGCTGTGGAGAGCAGGGTGTCAGTTCACTACGAAGGCAGGGAGGCTGCTGGGATGTAGCAAGGAGGACCAGGGGCCAAGAGGCTGCCGGGAGCTGGCCCACTTGTGTGGGGGTATCTGCTTCAGAGCCCCATGGACCACTGGGGTTGAACAATGTACCCCATGAGCCTGCAGGTCCCTTACCCTGATCCCACGGACCTGGGTTATGAATCTGGAGGCAGTAGAGTCCCCTGCCAGGGTCCTCTCCCTTGACTCCCAAACCACATTCTATCCCAGACAGCTCTGCGACATGACCATGACCTCTGCAGGGCACCCTCTTATACTCTTGACCCCTCAGGAACTTGAGGTGCCTCCCAGGCCACACCCTCTGCTTCACTTGCTGTCGCTCCCTATTTTCAGACCTTTTGCTCAGAAAGCTCCCATCTAATCTTAGCCACAGTGGCAAGACCACACCTCCACCCCAACCGTCCCCACCTCCCCCCGTTTGTGCCTTATCATCTGTGAGCACAATTCTGTGAAGCTGTGCCCCAGTAGTTACTTCCTTAACTGCGACTAGGGCTGAGTAACCTGAGCCACAGGGAAGTACGGACAGAGCTGTATTTGTCAAAGGACTTGGTGAAATGGTCAAGTGCAAAAGAAAGGTAGTGCTTAGTGCATCAGAGATACAAAGAACTGTGTGTGTGTGTGTGTGTGTGTGTGTGAGAGAGAGAGAGAGAGAGAGAGAGAGAGAGAGAGAGAGAGAGAGAGAGAGATAGAGATAGATTTGGGTAGAGGGAAGGGATGGTATCAAGTAGTTAAGAAGTGGTTGGTATTTTAAACAATGATCCATTGAAAACACATCTACAACCTCATAAAAAATGTGGTTCACTTCTGAAATCACAAAACTTTTCATTTTATCCAACAGACTCAAAATTGTAGCTGTGCTGTGTGGTGTTGGGAAAAAAGCTCTGGAACTGACCTCAGTGACCCGAGCTGGGCTGCATGGGTTTGAACCCAGGCTCCCCACCTGTCCAGATCTTGCACAAGCACTCTCAGGCCTGCTTCCTCACCTGTAAAATGGGGATGCAACACCCACTCTTGAGCTGTTGCAAGATCAAGAGTTCACACACATACGACCCAGTCATAGCCTGTAGAACACTGCTGGGCACTGTCTCAGCACCCTGGGCTCCCTGTTCCCGGCTCGCTCCTGTTCTTGGAGCCCTTCCCTGTCCCCTCAGACCTGCCAGTTGTCACTTCCTCCAAGGGCGTGCTTTGCCTGCCTAATCTTAGGTAGCCTATCCTTCCCCATTGCTTACCTTTCACCTTTCTCCCTCTAGACCGCCCCAAGTCTCCCTGTGATCCTGTGGCTGTCCTCAGCCCTTCCCCATCTTCCCAGACTGCCCCTGCCGCCTTGCCTCCCACACTCCAGGCCCCTCCCCTACCACAGCAGAAACCAGGCTGGACCGTCCATCTCATGTTTTATTGTAAAAATGTTAAAATAAATTACATCTGACATCATTGCTGGTATGTACATACAGTGTGTGTGATTCCAGGTCAGCCAGTGACACCCCAGCAAGGTGGGATGAGGAAACGAAGACATATTAAAACATTTCACAGAAAAACAGAGCACTCCTTCTCACCCCACTGTCCAGCCAGCACATGCCTTAGCTACAGGATGAGAGGGGGTGTGGACACATGTGTACATCACTGTCTTCACATGTTGGGTTTTGGCCCTGTGTGGTCCTACAGTATTGGAGAAGGGCTGAGAGGCAGACAGGGTGTTGGGGTCAAGTGTGATCATTCATTGCTTGCCAGGCATCATCGGCTGTGACGGGTGCCTCCCCCTCCCCCCTCCCATCCCCAACTCTGCTCACCTGCTGATCAGTGCCCTCTTCCCCACGATGTGTGGAGACTCATGACCTTGGCTAAGGCCACCAAAGAAGGCCCAACTGAGTTAGGGGCTTGGAGGGTGGACACTGAACATCCCAATCCTTGGGACCCTGCTCTTTCTCCTTCTCTCTCCTTTGGCTCTAACGCCAATGACAGATGCCAGGTATATAAAAACAGCAGTTTATTTAAAAAATAGCAAACCATGCAGGGCAGCAGTGGGCCGGCCCCAGAGTGTCCATCAAGGAGAACCTAGGAACCCTGCCAGCGCCACCAGAAACAGTCTGCATGGTTTCACATTATCTTTAGCTCCCCCATCACATCCTTTACACACATACACGCACACACGCACACACACATGCATGCTGGAGGGAGGAGCTTGTTTCACATATTTGGCCATTCCCACTGGTGAGCCAAGAGCAACCTGGGGAGCAGCGAGGTCCTTGTTCTGGCACAGGCAGACGAGAGGGGGGCAGAGCTGAGCTGGTTCCTGCAGCTTCCTGGTCACCAGCTCCAGGATCCCAGCTGCAATGCAGTGGCCGTGGCTACCCCTTCTCTTCCTTCCACCACTTCCTGAGGCAGAAAGCCCACATCTACCGTCTGAGACAGGGACTGGTCTCCGAGCTGGGCACAGTCCCTAGTGAATCATCAAGATCTAGGACCTCAGCCCGCATGGGATTGGCTCCCACATCAGGAGTGTTAATCTCTTCGCTCCCTCCCCGAGGCGGTCTCTGCCCCAGTTTGCAGAGGGGCCAGACAGGCAGACAGGGGGAGGGGGAGGTCCTAAATTCTTGCCCCAGGCAGGCCTGGCTTCTGCAGAGGCCTGTGTGCCTAGCCCCCACCCCTCAGCCATACCTTCTGCAAAGGCAGAGCCCACCCTCTCTCTGAAATGCCAGGTCAGTGCTGGTAAACTCGTGTCCTCGGGCCTGCCCTAAGAGAACCGTGTGACATTCTCAACCGCATGATGGGTGAAGACCCACATAGTGCAGGCCTCCGGGGGGTCAGTCCTGCCAGCCCGCACATGCCTGTGAACCATCGAATAAACCAGGTGTGCTCAGGACAGATGCCTCCCGCCGCCAGGGTGCTGCTCAGCCGAACGGAGGCCCTGTCCTGGGCGCCACGCTTGGCAGGCAGCAGCTAGCTGGAGAGGAAGGAAGGCGAGAAAGGCCCTTGGCCCCCCACTCCCAGTTCCAGGGGTCCCAGGCACAGCAGGAAGGCCCAGGATGAAGGTAATGGAAGCCATCAAAGGTGGAGTGGGGGGCCGGCCCCCCCTCACGTGCCCCTGGGGCAGTCGGCCTTGTTATACTCGTTCATAAGCTGTTCGTAAGGCAAAGAAAACTCCGACTCAGTGCTGGTGAAAGTGGACTCGTCCGAGGAGGGAAACTCGCCCAAGGTCAGGGGCGCCTGGGCCTCCACCTCTTCCTGGGGCCTCTCCTCGCTGGCCAGGTTGTCCTCCAGCGAGGACTTGGACGTCTCCTCATCCAAGAGGCTGGTCTCCTCGTTCACAAAGGTGATGTTGGGGTTCTGGAAGATGAGCGGGTGGTAGTCCTGGGCGTCCCATGGCTCACCCTCCTCACTGATGCGGTCCAGCTGGTTAATGAACACCTCGGAGATGGGGGATCCGCCTTCGGGGGGCCCGGCCCCAGCTTCCTCACTGGGGGCCCGTGACACATGACCTTTGCTCCTTAGCGTCTGAGACACCTCTTCCAGGCTGGGCACCCGGTTCTTGGAGTAGAACACCAGGGGGGCCAGGGAGGCGGGGACGCCTGGCAGCCCATCCACCTGAGGCCCCGGGCCTGGTCCCAGTCCTGGTCCTGGTCCTGGTCCAGGTCCAGGTCCAGTTCCGGTTCCGGTTCCAGGCACCGTCCCTGGGCCCCTCTCCCCACCCCCGCTTGTCTTCATCGCCTTCTTCCCAATCTGCTTGATGAGGTCATTGTAGGTCTCCTCCTTTTTGGACAGGAAGCTGAAGATGTTGACGTCCTTGGAGGCTGTGCCCCCTGCCATCTGCAGAGCCTTTTTGGAGTGGGGGGAGCTCTCGAAGGACTCCTTCCGCCGCCGCCGCCGCTTCTTAATGGCCTTGTGGACCTCCACAAACATGCTCACCTTCCAGTTGACAAAGAGGGACAGCCAGGCCAGGCCCAGGTAGATCCAGAGCTCCACGAAGTAGCGGTACAGGGCGTGGTAGTTGGCACTGGGGTTCACACCTGAGGACAGAGCAGGAAGCCCAGAGGGTCAGGAGAGGGTGCGAGGGGCCCAGGGGTCATTCCAAGGCTCCAGCCTCTGAAGACACCAGAGAAAGGAAGGAGGCCCGTGCTAGATGCTGGCCTGCCCCAGGCACTCATGGGCTTTTCTCAGCCCCCACCTGCCTGAGTTTCCTCTACTGCCAGCCCTCAGGAGTGGTTTGCTGGGTAAGGGCGGCTCGAGGGAGAGGGACTGGTGCTGGAGCCAGCAGGGGCAGAGGCCGTCCAGAATGTTTGGCTTTCAGTTAGTCACCCCTACACCTCCCTGTTTTGTGTACTTTTTTGGTGTATTTGTTAGTGTTCAGTTAAAACCAGGATGGGAATTAAGTGAGGCAGCTCTGACTAGTTTAATGGAAATGAGTGATGGCTGGGCCAAGGGCTAACCACCTGTGCCTCCGCCGGGCCCCAGTGGCTGCACGTGGCAGGACTGTGCCTTTGTCTAAATTTATCTCCCAAAACAGCAGGCCCCGCTCTGCCAGGTCGGAGGAGTGTCCAGGCCTCTCTTTCCTGCTCCTCCCCCACTCAGCCGCCCCCTGCCAGCATGCCGAGTCTCCACTTACAATGGGGCAGAAGGGTGGTGACCTGCCCCTGCCCTGGAGCAGAGGCTGAGGCCAATGGGGCCGGGCAGCAGGCATTGGGGGAACAAACGTGGTGTCAAGAAGATTAAGAACCAGGATGCTGTGCAGGCTGAAGGCACAAGTGCTAGAGTGACCAGAGTGGCCAGACAAAGGGGCCAAAGAACCTTATCTCCCGCCCCAATCAGGTAGGAAGGGGCGGGAGGAGTGCCCCGGCCCCAGCACTTGGGAGAAAGCCTCTCTTGTGTTTAAGCTGCCTGTGGCGAGAGCAAGTTTCGGGCCTCTGAGCTAAGCCCCTGGGACCACTCCCTCAGCTCCTGTGACGGATGGCAGCTGTGACAACGAGGGGCCCTGGGCAACTGGCAGGTAGGGCTGGACCCCACTGGGTGGGGGAAGTAGCCTGGACACTAAAGCCCCCGGGCTACCATGAAGGTCAGCTGAATGGAGGAGACTGAAGAAGCAGAGAGGGAGGGAGGGGAGGCAAAGGCAGGGGGTGGGTGGGGCAGGACTCACCAGCCACGAAGTCGCCGAAACCGATAGTGGAGATGGTAATGAAAGAGTAGTAGAGGCCCTGGATGTAGTTCCACTCTTCGGTCACCATGAACACGAAGGGCGGGATCACCAGGTGGACCAGCACTCCCCACACAATGAAGATGGCCGTGCATGTGATCTGCGCCTTCCGCTGGTGGGGGGTGGGGAGGCCAAGTCAGGCAATGATGGCGATGAGGAGGTCCCAGCAGGGACACTTAGAGGGCCAGGGAGGCGGCCACAGGGGAGGCCAGTGGGGCAGCACACCTGGGAGGAGGCTCACCAGCCGGAGGAGGGCAGGGGCAATGTTCCAGCCCGACCCAGGAGGGCAGGGGCTGAAATTGCCCCCTTGCCATCTAACACCTCTGTCCAATTCTTGGATCCTTGCCACCCTCCCATCTCCTGCCAGGGTCCCCGCCTCTCTGCCAGCACCTGGGGTTGGGGACATACCAGGCTCATGCCTCTCTTGGTGAGGAACTGGCCCAGCCGCTTTGCGCGTCCCCCGAAGAACTTGCCCAGGGCATTGATCCACGTCAGGCAGAGCGGCACCCCGAAGAGACCATAGAAGACACAGAAGAGACGCCCCGCAGGGGTCTTGGGGGCCACATTGCCATAACCTGAGGAAAAAGAGAACTGAAGCTAAGAACAGAGCCATTGCAGGAATAATGCAGAGTGGCCCTGCCTCCATCCCCTCTCCCCGCTCCAACCTTCTCTCTCTCTCTCTCTCTCTCTCTCTCTCTCACACACACACACACACACACACACACACACCATGAGGGAGACTTGTTCTCTAAGATCACTTGCTCTGGATCGAATATCAATAGTTGGGAAATGGCATTTCCCTTGATCACACTATGACCAGGACCATTTACAGCACTACAAGGGCATGGGCTGTGCCTCTGCCATCAGACTGGGAGCTCCCTGAAGGCAGACGGAGCCTCCACCATCAGCAAGCCTTCTCCTGTGCAAACCAGAAAAAGACACCCTCTCTGGGTAGCGACCCTGGAGGCACTGCGGCAATTGGTCTCCAAAGACAGACATTCTTCATTCCTGCCCTTTTACGCAACCTGCTGCTCGCGTCCAGGTGGCGTCTAACCCCCTCCCTCTGAATCTGGGCTTCAGTGTCCTTCCTCCTTGACCAGCGACATCGGTAGGTCTAAGAAGCCTGGCGCTTCTCCCCTTGATCCCTTGAAATGCTCCCTTTGGTATGTTCCCTCCTGGAACCCACACTGAGATGACCACACCATTGTGCATTCATCCCCAGTGGGGCCCCCCAGCAACAGCCAGCAACCTCTATCGAACAGTGACGGGAGATATGGCGAATGCAGACAACTCTGGCGCCAGCCACTGCCTGTGAAGCCTCAAGCAAGAGCCAGCCAGTGGAAACAAGTTGGCCCACAGAATGGCAGGAGATAAGATGCTCTGTGTTTAGTTACTAACTTCTGGAGTGGCCACTGGCTCATAACCAAAACAGACCTCTGGCTTGGCGAGCGAGCACCAGCTGGGCGTGCACAGTGGGCGACCTGCTCGGCCTCCTGTATGGCTCTGAGGCTATCTGTGTCTTTCTGCTCCAAGAGCCCAGGTCAGGACACCGCACACAGTCTCCCAGACATGGCCAGTTCCCAAGGACTCACAAAACCCCCCAGGACAAGTGTCAAAAGGCCAGGCTGCGAACGGCCCGACTTTACCTTGACCAGAACTATGTTCCTGTAAGGCTCTGTGGAGCTGGGCATCATCCGGAGGGTCCCAGAATACTTACCAATGGTAGTGATAACAGTGGCTGCAAAAATCATTGCATTGGGCCAGTTCCAGTTGTTGAAGGTCTGGTTCCCTGTGATGGCCACGCCCTCACCTGCAGCATCAGATACAACCTGAAGAGAGACAATGGAGGTCAAAAGAGGCCAGATGAACAAACGCTTTTCAAGTGGCAGCACTCTATTCAATTCCTTATGAGCATTCATTCATCATCACAATAACAAGTGGCATTACTCTCTCCATTTCATGGATGATGAAACATTGTATAGAGGATCAGAGAGATTAAGTGGGTCACACAGTTGTCAAGTACAGTTGCTCTTTGACATACGATGGGGTTACGTCCCATTAAAGGCCTAGTGATGCATTTAATGCACCTAATCTACCAAACATCACACCTTAGCCTAGACCAATGGTCGGCAAACTGCGGCTCTTTGGCCCTTGAGTGTGGTTCTTCCACAAAATACCACGGCCTGGGCGAGTCTATTTTGAAGAAGTGGCTTTAGAAGAAGTTTAAGTTTAAAAAATTTGGCTCTCAAAAGAAATTTCCAATTTCCATCGTTGTACTGCTGATATTTGCTCTGGCAATTGGCTGTGCTCCACCCTCCCCACTTTGAAGGAGCAAATAAGGACACCTTTAGGCGGGATCTGACTAATGAGTTTGCCGACCACTGGCCTAGACCACCGTCAACATGCTCAGAACACAGAATCCAGAAAACACTGGCACCACAGTGCAGTGTGGAGTTGTTTGTTGATTCGAGGGACTGACGAGGAGCCTGGGCTCGCTGCCACTGCCCAGCACCACGAGAGCATTCTACCAACTATCACTGGCCCGGAAAAAGCTCAAAATTCAAAATTCGAAGTAGTTTCTACAAAATGCATATCACTTTCACACCATCATAAAGTCAAAAAAAAAACATTAAGTGCAGCCCTCATCAGCAGGGGACCATCTGTATGAACCTAGGCAGCCTGCCTCTCAAGTCCATCCTCCTACTGAGCCAGCGCTGCTCAAACTCACACACACCAGAGTCACCGGGCAGCTTGTTCAATCTGGGCAGCTGGGCCCCACCGTAGTCTCTGATCCAGTAGGTCTGGGAAGGGATCCAAAAACTGTGAATTTCTGACAAGTTCCCAGGTGGGGCTGATACTGCTGGTCCAGGGATCACACTTGGAGAGACTGTCCCGCCTCGTACAGAGGACACAGAAGGACCCTTCCACCACCCAGCTCTCCAGAGACGTTCCACAGCAGGGCTGGCCTGGGAAGGGTTCTTATATACCTGCACCCCCACTGTCGGGACACCTGCGAAGGTCAAACACAGGGTCCTCCTGGATCTGTCCTCCAAGGCGTCTTGCTCCCTGTGCCCGGGACCTTATCTTCTCCCCCCACCCCTCTTCTCTGGACTCCTTCATCTCAGCCCTGGGCTGAGCAACTTCAGTGTCTGGGACAGGACAGATCAGCGAGTGTATACACGTCAGGGTGACTCAAAATCATGCTGGAAGTCCCCACCGAGCTCCCAGAAACTGGGCAGTCGGGGAAAGGCCACCTGGGGAAGTTCAGGAGCGGCCCAAGAGAGGGCTTATCTGTTCTAGGAAAACCGGTAGCTGCCAAACCTGTTTCCACTGGACCAGAACCTGCCTCTAGTCCAGCCCAGCCCAGCAGTCACCAACCGGTGGTCTGCGAGGTCCAAAAGGTTGGCGGCCGCAGCGCTAGCCCATCCTTCTGTTCTGTCTCCACTCACCCAACCTACCAATGGCAGGGGCCTGGACTCTAGGAGGAGTTCCCAAGGGCGGGGACCTGCTCCAGAAGTTCTACCCCCTAGGAGGGCCCCAGGATGCCCCATCCAGTCCAGATACCAGGAACTCAGCCATATGCCCTATAAAAAAAAAGCCTAAGATGAGGGAAGACAGAGTGAGGGGTGGAAGCAGGAGAGAGACAGGGAAACCATAGCTTAAAACTACCTGCAGCGTATGAAGTCTGGGGGGAAAAGGAGTGGGCAGGTTGTTCTGAAGGAAGTGTAGCCTGCAGCAGCAGCCCGTATAAGCAGACACTATAAAGAATTTCCCATGATGACAGGCTCATCTGACAGGCCTTACACCACACACTCACTGCCCTGGCCCTCCCAGCAGCTCCAGAGCACCTCTCTGCAGGCCACCAAGTGCAGAGGCTGCCCTCAGCCCTGTCCTCAGAGAGCTGGCCAGACCACATGCAGGTGAAGGCACCAAGACATTGTGATATGAACAGGCCAACAGGAGAGCTAAAACAAACATGAAGGCTCATCCAAAGGGTTCCTGGAAATGAAACTGCATCCTAATGTTAAGCAGATGGCAGAGAAAGCAGAACCACTCAGCCCTTCGTCTTGAAGTGGGGGTGGGGGGGGGCGAGGGTAGGAGGGGAGAGCACAGCCAATTGCCAGGGATGCGAAGAGCAAGTAAGGACACCTTTAAGCGGGATCTGTACCACTGAGCAGAGAGTGATGTGCCTGCAGCGTCACGGCTGCTCATCCCCATAGAATCTCGGGGACAGAAGAGATTTCAGGAGACCAGCCACCTCTGTTCTCACACAAACAAGAAGGATGGGTTCTGGAAGCGCCAACCCGAACTCCTGCAGACTTCTCACAGCAGAATGCTTGGCATCCAGAGAGGAAGGGGTGGCACTGGATGCCGGCACAGGGTCACTAAGAACCAGCCATGCTTGGCCAAGTGCATCTCCTTCCCCAAATGGCTGCGGGGCCTTGAAGGTAGGTGGAATGCAGGGAATCTAGATTTAGGGAGGCAGCCGAACATGGGGTTTAAAACATTCATGTGGACAAGACAGAGAAATGTAGAGCAGAGCTGTGATTAATTTGGATCCATTGAAAGACGGATAAACAACCTCAAGAAGTATTGATCATTATCAACCTGGCCAAAGGCCTGGCTTCGTCAATATTTTCACGAACAGCACACTAAAGACAGAAATGCTGCTCACCAGTCGAATCGTCAAAGGATGCAAAATTGGGGACAAGGCTGGGCTGGAAAAGATACTAACACTTCACAATGATAGCTTGGGACTCAAAATCACCCGCACTGGATAACTGGACCAAGACAAATAAGACATGACTATCTTTTAAATTTTTCGTATCTTACACTTTGGGTTAGAAAAGATGAGTGTAAGACTGAAGGGAGAAGTCCTTGGGTTTCAGCTGAGCACAAACCAGCAAACATGAGAGTGGCCGCTAGAAAGAAGAGCCAGTACATCTCAGGCCATGGGCACATGGCCTGCTCAGGGCTGGGAGGAGACAGGCTCCTGCTGGCACAGGGTCAGGCCACACAGGGGCACTCTGTTCCACTCTGGGTGACTTCACGATATGTTAACCAACACGTTAGCCAACGAGCCAAGGTCCCAGAGGGAACAGGGTGGCTTTTCAGCCATCTCAGCATGGACTGCCCTTGGCAGCTGTCCATTTCTGATAATGGAAAGTGTTTAGACCAACGGTGAGCACTGTACATCAGGGATGTTGAAGGCGTGGCAGGAATGAGAGTTCTCAACGGGGGTGGGGGGGTGGGGGGGGCGGCACACTCTGCAGGCGTGTAGAAATGTTGCCGGGTTGTGGGGAGCATTGTGTCAGGCACGAGTGGTGGTGGTGGGGCTGCTGCTGGCACTGAGCAGGGACCAGAGAGGACACCCCCAACTATGTCCCCGCCCCGTGCCGACACAGCCCACTGAGAAACAATGGCTTGCCAAAGGTGATCTGTGACTTAAGAATAGTAAGTGCTAAGGAGACATCAACCATAGAGTTGGCAAAACAAGTAACCAAACAGGGCATTGTGGTTGGCAGCTTTGAGGCAGAAAAGCGGGCTTCCTGCCTTCACCCTGTGGGAGGAGAGGGTGCCCTCCGGGGCACAGCTGCAGCCCCTGGCCTGGGTTATCAGGGAGCCACAGCCAAGTGACCTCCATTATCCCTTGTGGTCACCCAAAGAGGGGCAGGCAGGGGCCATTCTAAGGGCCTCATTCCCCACCCCCACCCACCCAGGGCTGAAAGCACCACTGACCCTCAGAATAATCCAGTGGCAGTACTCGTGCTTCCGGGTGAGGTGGGGAAACTGAGGCTAAGAGGTTAACTGGCAGAAATGGGGTAGGCTCTAGACACGGTGGCTGATCGGCACATTTCCTGCCCCCCTCCCTTCACTGCTCCGGGTTCCCCAATGCCTCTTGTGGTGCCTCCTCTCTACCCACGAGTCCCCAGCAGTTGGCCTGAGAATCATCTGGGCTCCATCTCAATGCTGGGAGGGAGCAGAAAGCTAGTGCCGCTGTGTAACATCCCTCGCCAGGGCTTATGTGTATCTAACCCAACAGGCATTGCTTGACGAGCGAGGAAAGCGTGGCTCGGGGAACAGAAGTCCCAGTGTGAACTTGGGGTGTCTGCTCCCCGAGGCTGTAGTTGGGATGCCGTGCTGGCTATGGTCAGGTTCACATAGGCTGAGGAAGAAGGCTCCCAGAACAGAGGGGCTGACCCAGGCTGAGGTCATCCCTGGGTTAGAGGAGGGGTGTGGGCAGCCAGGCCAACACCCAGTTAGACATCCAATTAAACCCAGTGTCCTCTGCCCCGAGGTTAGGGAAACAGCATTCGCGGGAGGAGGTGGCCCCTGTACACTCGCAGTATTCTTTAACTTGGCTCCCAAATTCACACAGACAATGTGTTCATTTTCCACAGAACCCTGGAGAGAGGTGAGGGAGACCCTGCACACTGCCAAGGCCCAGCTCTTATTTGGGGATGGAGCCGAGCTCCCTGCTGCCCCTGTCGCCCTCATAATGCGCAGCTGTGATTTATTGAGGGCTGACTGTGCAGCAGTGTCAAGAGCCTTGAGCTCCTTTAATGAGGACAGAATCCTGCTGGGAAGAAACCATCACTTGCCATTTTACAATGGAGGATCCAAGGCTTAGAGGCTAAGCAAGTACCCTAAGGTCAGGATGCTCAAAGCGATGAAGAGAGAACCCTGCCTGTCTGGACTAAGCGGCTGTCACCCTACCATTTCCCACACTGGTCCCCTTCCTGTGGCCACTGTGGCCGGGGCACACTTCCACCCCTTCACACCAGCTGAGAAAACAGCCCTAAAACCAGTCCATCCACTCCTGCGGGCCCAGCTCTCTCAGCCAGCCCTCCAGGAGTCCAACTTCATGCCTTTGTAATCTGGGTTCCCGTGCAGCTGCTCATCCCCAGGGTCCCAGGGTTTCCCGTGCAGAAGCCCTGCCACGGCTCCTCTTCCAAAGGGAAGACGTTCTGAGACCCCGGTGGACGCCAGAAACCATGGAGAGTACCAAACCCTACAGCCTGGTGACCAGCCCCAGCCCACTATGCTTTTCCTACACATACACTTTTGACTCAAAGGAAGCACTTCATGGTCTCGTTTTGGCACAGCTGACAGGCCAGCATCACTACCCTTGCGCTTTGGGGCCATTGTTAAGTAAAAGCACGTAGCAGGAAAGATAGTGGATCTGATAACGGATGTTTACTATAAGTGACTAACAAGTGGGTTTCATAGTGTGCATACACTGGTCGAAGGGGCAATTCACGTGGGGGGGGGCGGGACTGGGGGAGGGAGCGAGATGAGCAGATTTTTATCACCCTACTCAGAATGCCACACAATTTAAAACTTATGAACTGTTTATTTCTGGGACTTTTCCATGTAATATTTTTGGACCCCACTTCACCGTGGGTAAAACTTCAGAAAGCAAAACCACAGATAAGAGGGGTGCTACTGTACCCCTACCCAGTGACGAGGAAACTGAAGCAACTATTCAGTGGTGGGGCTGAGGGTGGGGAAAGGAAGGGGGCGTTTAGCTCTAAGGAGTGAAGCCGGGTCTCTGGAACACAACTTCCCAGGCAATGGCAAGGGAAACAGCCACAGGGCTGGAGAGTGCCCTGGGAGGTAAACGCTACAAGGGCAGGACTGTTACTGCTTTTCCACTCCTATATTCTCAGAGCCTAGAATACTGCCTGGCACACAGTAGGTGCTCAATAAATGTGTTAAATGAGTGGATTAACTTGAATTCGTGAGGGCATGTTCTCTGGCCTGAACTTGCCCGGCCTTTCAAGTGCTTCCTTCAGCTTCCCTGCATCATGCTGCAGTTGGGCTTTCACTAATTTAATCAGCAACAAGGTGGGGGCCTTTATCCAGCAGAAGTGGGGTGGCAGGGTCAGGGGGTGGATGCAGCGAGGAGGGGCTGGGGAGCGGGGCTCCCTTGGTCACCAGGCTGTAGGCCAGAGGGCAGGGGGCTGAAAGTCCTGGGGGCCAGGGGATGGGGTAGAGGGAGGTGAGGGAGTCAGATGAGAGCTCCCTCTTCCAAGAGGGCAGAGTGGAGGGGGGCCTGGGGCTGAGAGAATCCCTGGGGTGACCCAAGGGACTGTCCTTCCTGCAGGAGGGGAGACCTGTCCCCTCTGGAAACTCCGAGAATAGAAAAAGGAACATGAAAGGGAGTGGCCCGGCTCTGCTGTAAAGGCAGACCCGCATCTTCTCCCAGGCAGAGGCTCATGGAGGCGTAGGCTGGTCTGCCTGTGAATGAGGGTGAGGGTGGGGGGAGAGGGGGTCTCTCAGTGCTAGCACCATGGCAGCCTATCAGCCTCCGTTTCTCCATCTGTCCAAATTCACTTGAGAAGCACCTAAGACACTGTCAGCCCCGAGTGAATGTATCTGTATTCAGAGTTATGACCGCATGTCTGTCAGGAAACCAAACCCTGAAACCAGCGGGAAGATGGCTTGTCCCCAAGGATAAATCAAAGGGTTTACTTCCTGCACTTGGAAGACAGGCCCAGGTGAGCCCAGGGCACGGTCCCCAAGCCTCCTGGCACCTGCCACCTCTTCCCAACCTTCCCTGTCTAGCAGTGAAAACTGTTCTTTTTCAGGCTGACCTGTTTCCTCTAGGCATAGGGTTGACTACTTTAACATCAAGGAGGCCCCCCAGGCCCCCAGGCAGTCGGAGTCAGGGACTGGGGGAGGGGGGGCATCAGGAGTGGAGGAAACAGAGGCACCCGGGGTGTCCTCATCACCCCTCAGGAAGCCCTGCTCCCTTGGTCTCTGCCACCCAGAGCCATTCTGGCCAGGTTCCTGCACAGCCAAGCAGGACAGGCCGGCTGCACAGAGCAGTCCACGCACGGGTGCCTCCCCCCACGGTGCTCTCCACGTGAGACCCAGGCTGGGGGCCACGTGAGGCGGAGGCTGGGGACCGCAGACACTTCTCTGAACTCTTGTCTCAACTTCCTGACCAGCTCTGCCTTAGCTTCATAAGGCAGCCAGTGCCACCCCCACCCCAGCCTCTGCGCAGGGCTCTCCGTGTGTGTCCATGTCTGTCTGTCTATCCATTTAGTCTCTAACAAAGAACCCTCTCAGGGTAGGGAGCCAAGATGACCACCTACCCCCCCCCCCCCCACCTCGAGAGTGGCTTAGGGGAGGTCTGAACAGGACAGTCAGAGCACTTTTCTGGCAAGTACGTGCAGTTGGGGCTTGTTTGATACCACGGTTTTCAAATTCTTTTACACCAGGAGCTCTGGAAAGATAAAGGGTGGAGGGGCAGGACCCCCTTTCCTATGTACTGGGACTCACCCCAACACCCTGTAGTTTTGAAGGGGGAGAGGCTGAGGGGCTGTGGGCACAGCTGTTATTCCCATCTAGTCACCCTCCATCTGCTGGGGAGGCTGGCAGATCAAAGTGCCCTGCAGAGAGGAGAGCACCTGTTAACTGATTACCAGGACAAATTAGAGAGTTTAACTCCATTAGCTAAGCCCTCAGTTCTCTTCCCTCCCTCACTTTCCATCTCTCCCACTGATTCAGCATCGGGAGCTTTCCCTAAGGTGAACTGGGGATGAGGGATCGTTTTTAGGTGCAGAAACAGGCCTAGCACCACAAGGCCATTGAGGCAGTGGCTCTTGGTTCAGGCTGATAATGTAGCTGATCTGGCCCTGGGCCCTAACAGGATCCACAAGCGATTCTGGGGTGCAAATCACTGCCTTTGTGGGGGCAGGAGGGGAGGCACAGGTGTGGGCACTGGGCTCAGCCCTCCTCCCTGGGGGAGGGAGGATTTGAGGACAAGGGAAAGCATCCCTGGTATTCACCGCCCTCCGCCTCAGCCCAGGTGACCAGGGTGTGGCTCAGAAGCAGGCTGGTTTATGAGCAGCGTACTGGCGAGGACCCAATGGTGCCACCCTGATACCTGCGCCAGCAGCAGGCCCAGCTCACCCGGGCCTGTCTCATCCAGGGAAGGATTGGGATCTGGGGAGGAAGGGGGGCAGGTGCCGGTGCAAGGAAACAGGGCACCATGTCTCCACTGAGAACAGACCTCGGTTATTGCAACAGGGACTTGGTTAAATTTTCAGATTTGCTCCAATTCCTGCCTGGATATTTGTTCTGTTTTTAGAAGACAGAAGAGAAAATAAATTGTTGCCCCCAACTCCAGAAACCCAGGCATCTCATTGGGCAAGGGGGAACATGGGAGGCACACTGAGGGGACAGTCACCCCTTCTGCCTTTTAACCTGTCCTGCACCTCAAGGCCACTGGGGGAGTCTGGGAAACACGCATGCCGGGTACCTGCTGCAGGGCACTCATGCTGAACACAGCCCCACTTCAAACCCGCTGTCCTAGACCCAAACCATCCGCTTCCTTGTTAGTTAGGGGAAGGCCCAAGTCCAGCCTGCCCCTGGAGTCAACACGCAGGCCACGGCTGCCTGGCTGTCCTCCCGGCCACTGTGGGCTTCCCCTCGCCCACCCTCCGGGGCCATCTCTCAGCAGCCTTTGCAGAGCCCAGAGGCCCTGGCAGGTCTTACACTCACAGGGCCTAGCAGAAACCTCAGGTTTCCGATTTTCTCAGGCCCAGGAGCCCTGTCCTCACGCAGGAGGGACAATGAAAACAAAGGAGGTGACCCTGCCCCCATTGTTCTCATGCTGGGACGGTAACCCCCTGGCAGCTGGGCGCCCCTCCCGTGAGAGTGGAGTCCAGGCAGAGCTTCTCAGGACTGGCTGACCTGGGAGGCTGCAGCCTTGGCTAAAGCAAACAGCGAAGGGGGTGGGGAGACTCAGGATGGGAGCCAGGCAGGCATTCTCTGCACCTGGAGGGCTCAGCTGCTGAGCTGGACCTCTCTGTGTGGGGGCACAGGGGACCTCCCACAACACTGCTGCCTAAGATGGCCCTGGGAGCAGGAAGGAACCCCTCTGGCCCAAACACACACCAGGTGACCCTCTGGAGCTTTGGTCTCAAATCCACCATGTCATCTTCTCAAGCAGTGGTTGCCGACCAGTGGTCCATGGTGGTCCGTGAGGTCCGAAAGGTTGGTGAATGCTGTTTCAAAGGGGTCAGGGCAGGCAGCATGTCCAGAGATTTAAGTGACAAGAGGGACAGCCTTCTTCCACCTGCAGCTCTTCTATCGCCCCACCCAACTATTCACAGTCACTACCCTGCTCTGGAGTAGCAGTGGCCTGGCCCCAGAGCCCTGTGGTGTCCCCTCCCTGTCAGGATGCTGCGGCCTGGGGCCTGGGTTCACAACCTGGCCCCTTCCGAGTTCCCAGAATCCAGATCCTGGAAGTGTTGACATCTTTCTGTTTCTACTGATGCCCAGTTGTCTCCCAACTAGTGGGCCAACAATTTGAGGGAGAAAACCTCAGCCAGGACCCCTCAAATACAGCAGGTGGGCAGAAGAGCTCCCCCGCCCCCATAGGTGTATGAATCATTGGGGAGCGAGCAGTCCCTGCATAGGATTTGGCTCCTGGCTTGTTGGGTGGCCCCATTCGACTCCTCTGTACCAGACTAAGGTGAGCATGGAGATGGCACCTCTCTCCTACCCCCCAACCCCCACGTTCGCCAGGTACCTTTCATGCCTGCAAATTCCTCTGGCCCTAATCACTTGAGACAGACAAAATGGATGTTACTGACCAGAGAGGGCTAGTGACATGGCAGAAGGTGATCACAAAGCACAGAGAAGAACCAGCCAAAAGCCCCCTTTCTACCAAATAACCAGATCATCCAGCCCCACTCCTGGGACCGGGCTAAGAAGTGCCAACCAAGTGGAGTGGAGCAGGTAGACAGGTGACAGGTGCTGCAGAGCTATCACAGGGTTGAGCAGTCACACCCACGATCTAATCTCAACATTAGGATGAGCGCATGCTTGCGCTCCCCGCCCTCCGCTCCTGGAGATGCCTTAGATTTGCCCTGACCTTGTAGGGCGGAAGGAGCAACCATTGGGAAGTCACCAGCCACTCAAAGTTTCTAAAAACAGCCCTCGAGCAGCCACAAAGGAGGTCACGGGGACTGCTGACTTGCCATCTTGCCATCTGGCTGGTGACCTGAGCCCTGTGCCAGTCCCTGCTTCCCAGAGCCCAGGTCTGCACACTGGCCTGTCCCCCAACAGGAGCTGGGGTGGCCAATCCACCTCAAAACTCATGACTGCAAGTTGGGGACCCTCCGCCAGCAGCACAGGGCAGAGGGGGAAAGGTCCAGGCTTCTGAGCAGACACTCCTGGTTCACATCCTGGCCACAGCAGCCACCGGTGGGTTACCTGGGGCACATCTTCTTACTGCTCTGAGCATCATGTTCCATATCTGGAAAGTGGGGATACCAAGACTTCATCAGCTTGGGGTGCAGATTACATGGAAGGTTGGGTGTTGGACAGAAAAGTGATGTGGGAAGGATGGGGGCTAGGCAGACCAGCTTATTTCCAAGGGTCTGTGCCTGCTGGACACAGGACCTCCAGAACTGTGGGCCAGCAGTGCCCTCCTTCCTGGCCACCACCACCCGAAAGGCCAGGGACAACACTTATCGCCACATGACACTCTAGTGGGTACTGCTATCTGGCCTATATCTCCCACAAATAGACAGTGAGTGCTGAAAGCGGACTTTCCTCCTCCCTATTCCCAGAACAGAACCTGGCTCTAGTGTGTGCTAGGTATTTGCCAAATAAATGAGTCTCCAAGATGTGTGCCTTCCACAGTCGCTCCTTCTGGGGCACAAAGGTGGGTGCAGTGTGGTGTTTAACTTGGGTCCTGGCTCCACGGGTTAAGGAGGCACGGTAGCCTAGGTTGACGGCTTTGTGCTTGCTTCTCTGCTTCAGTGCCTTTACCCTACCTCACCTATAGCACCTGTCCACCAGGCCAAAGCCACCCCAGCCCTGTAACCCCAGCCCTGCTGAGTCAGCCACAGGGCAGACTTTGGAACCATGAGGAAGGAGGTGGGTGGGGCGGAAGGCCCGGGAGGGAGGTTAGGGACACGGGTCTTCTTTCTTCCCAAGCATGCCCCTGCCTTTCTGCTCCCCAGCAGTGGAAGAAGGATGCTCTGCGGAGCTCTGCCAGGACTGTTCCTGGGACCCCTGAGGAGGTCTGAGAATAACACTCCCCCCAGCACCCCAACTCTTGCCTCCATGGGAGGAAACCTGCCCGACCCCTGCCACACCCGCTCCTTCCCTGTAACACCCATATCCCTGAGAGAAAGGTCGTGGCTGACACCACAAAGGACCTCAAACCACAGGCAAACTCTCCCCCACCCTGGGCCCCTGCCCCTGCCCCCTTTCCTCTCCCTTCCCTTTGACTGGCAGCTCCGAGTAATGAGTAAATGGCCCATCCTTGAAGGCGGGAGTTCTTGAAGGTGGGAGTTCTGTTAATAAGGAATTATTAAACCTACCCACTTATTATCACTTACTTAGGATGACCCGATGGTTAAACTGTAAACCTCTTCAGTAATTAAAAAGATAAAAAAGCCCAGTGGGTACTGGGCAGTGGTGTTAATCCTGCAGCAGGGGTGGGGGGTAGCTGAATCGCTCTGCTCTTATGAAGTAACCCCTCTGAGTTTATTACAAACCACCCCGTCCCACCCCAAGCTGGCCCATTGCCTCCAAACCTGACTTCACCCCCACCCCTCTCCACAAAGCCCCCCACCCATAGGGTCCTCCTGGGGGCCAACCTGTCACCAAAGCATTCCTTGTTGTCTGACTCCCACCTAAGTCCCTCAGCTGTAGTCCGTTCCCTTGGTTCAGTCTGTAGCTGGAGTCGGACAGCAGCTGGCCTCCATCCTCTCTGGAATAAAATGTACAAGAAACTACTGGCAAACTGGCTTGGGTGGGTGGTACTCTTTGTGGGCCGGGGAGCCTTCTGCCTCAATAGCCCCCAGATTCCGGGTCAAATCTCACTGAATCACCATTAGAGACAGGAGCCAAGACCACGATGCCCCACGACTGAAATCATGGGGCCAGATGCAGACTCTCCACACCCAGGCTGCCAGACACAGACCTCACACGGTGGCAGCTGCATCAGGGGCTCGGCCACCAAGGCCCCATTTGGATGGAGATCACAGGGATGAGACACAAAGAGGACCCCCAAACAGTGTGGGAAAGAAGGGACCTGATATATGCAGCCAGTGTGCTGCGAGACAGCCCCCGCCCACCTCCCACGCCCACCGACGGGGCATGGACGTGCCCAGGGTGAAGAAACAGAGCCGTTTTGTGCTGAAGGCATGGAAAAGTACAGCGGGCCTCCTCCCAGCACAGGGGCGCTGGACTGCGGCGAGGGGTGTGTGGGTCGGAAAAACTTCCTGTCCCCAACCTGGGGCCCAGGAGCAGGGACAGGCCAGGGTGACAGGAAATGGAAACTGGATGGGGCAGCAGGAGTCTTACTCTGAGACAGCCATACTGCGAAGGGCTGGAGGCAGAGGCCCGACTGCACCTTCCACACATTCTCCCTGCTGCACAAAGACTGGGATTCTCAAGGCGGGAGCTCGAGGCCCACTCCTCCTGTGGCTGCCTCCTGAACTGTTTCCCAAGAAACACTGAGTGGCAGGGGGGTTGGCCCCTCTCAGTCTCGTCCAGGACCATTTATCTCCCAGGTTGCGGAAGCAAGTCTATGGGCTGCTGAGGGCTAAACAAGAGACTTAGCAGGGGGGGTCCAGGACACAGCTTGCCTCCCCCCCACCCCCGGTTTCACCCCCAGAAAGAAAGCAACAAGGGTCCCGGTGACCCTCTGTGCCACCCTGGAAGGGGCAAAAGTGCCTGCCTTCTGCAAATGCCACCTCTGGCCGGGCCCCCGCCCAGCAGACGACCCACCCAACCTAATTCAACATAGAGAGAGAGAGGGGACGGGCGGGGTGGGCAACCTTTCCTTGCACCATGCAGCTCAGAGGTGGGTAGACTGGTTCTTGAAGTTTTCGCTGAGCACCATGTGTCCTGACGTTGTGGGCAAAACAAGGGAATGTAAGACAGAGGCCCGTACCAGAGCACCTCCTAGTCTAACAAGACGCAGGGGGCAGACAGGAGTTCCTGCACGGTGGAGGACAGTGTGAGAAAGCAGCAGGCAAGCCAACGGTGAGGCAGGGACAGTCCTGAGGACTCACTCTCTGTGCTGCTTTCAAATCCAAGCAAAGAGGCACAAAGCAGTTTCCGCAGATGGGGAAATTGAGGCTCAAAAACCATGAATGAGCTAGACCAGAGCCATCTCCCAGGCAGATGCTCTGCCTGTTCTATCTACCCCACTCTCTATCCTCATCCTCACATCTTCCACCTTCCTGGCCAGCCCCCCCCCCCCCATGTGTGCCCTGGAGGTACCCCAGGAAAGTCCTGTCATTTCATTAGTCACCCCCTTCTCCCGTTCTTTCCAGATTTATGGCGGGAAGATAACATTCACAGTTTCTCATCTCAAAGGGGAGATGTGCCCAGGTGGCCAGCAGAGTCACCTGACCTGTGACTCTGGGCCCTCGGGAAACACTTTCCTCCCAGGACGGGGGACTAGTGCCCACGTCACTGCAGGCTGGTGGCTGAGAGGCAATTAGAAGGAACGGAGACCTGAGTTTCAAGTTGGAGACCATGAAAAAGGATTTGCTTTCTACAGCCTGATCCCACCTCCAACAGAGCCAGTGACGCTGGGTTTGGGACACCAGGAATGACCCTCTTACTAAACACACTCTCACCTGAGTCTAATGGGACAGACGGGGTCTCTGAAAACTTCGCTTTCTGTGAACCGGACAGGTGGGTGTGTTCACCTGGGAGAGGCTGCAAGTTCCGGTGGGTGGGGCACGGGAAACCCCTCTATGAGGTCTCAGCACCCTCTCCCCGATCCTGGGCTGCTGGCCAGGTCTCTCTCTCCCACCCCAGAGAAGCCAGTGCGCCATTAGAAACCTCAACAAATTCCCATCAATGCTCCAGTGGTTTCTGTTGGAGTGTGGCCGGTGGTATGCCCTGCACCTGAGCAGTCCCGTGTGGCTGCTGAGCCTTGAAATGTGGCCGGTGTGACTCAAGATCTAAACTTTAATTATATGGATTTTCAATTTAAAATTAAATAGCCATAACAGTCATCTCATGTAATAATGAAGTTAACTAGTGAGTAGCGGGTGGTCCCTCGGTGGGGTCTGCCTCCCCTGGCCCTCAGGTTTGCCCTTGCTGAGGACCGAAGTCCACCTCGAGCTCTAGCCATCCCAAATCTTACCTGTGCTTGTGACTTTTGTTCATCTGAAAAGCAGGGCATGACTTTATCCCACCTCTCCACGGGGCTTGGCAGAGCTGGGTGCACACAGCGGCCAGGATAATACTGTTCATTGGCCCCTGGAGCAACCCCTCCATGCAGGGGCCAGTGCCCCCAATACAGGGGACAGTGGCTGGGGGCCCCCCGGTTCTGCCAGGCCTCTGCTGAAGACCCACACGGTGACTGTCAATTTGTGTGCCCAATCTCATACGTCCTGGCCTACAGAAAAAGGCCCACAGCTCTCCCCAGTCTGAGAAGCTTCCCCTCATGATGCTAAACAGTATCGCTGCCCAGAAAGTCACTGTTCTGAGAGTTACATCTAATCTAATAAAAGAGAAACATGCAAATTTACTGTACCTTGACTATATCCACAAGCCATGCCCACCAGGCAATCAGGAACAAGTATGCAATTAATTCAACCAAGATGGCAGTGGCCACAGAGCAGGAACAAGCAGGAGGCTTCGGTTGCCCCTGGCGATGGAGGAAGTCAAGCTTCTCCACCCTGGCCTGCTTTAGACTCCACTAAGGCTACAAAGTTTCAATTATAGAAGATAAATAAATCCCAGATACCAGGGCCTGAGTTTAGGTCACCGGGGGGTGTGGCCAGCCTGTAAACAACCACAAACCCCTTGCTTAGGCCACCCCATGCCCCAAGGGAACACCCACCCTGATCTGGGACATCCTTCAGGGCAAACCAGCTGGCCCCTACCTGTGTACTAGGCTTCTATCCTATCTAATAAAAGAGAAATATACAAATTGACCATCATTCCAACACACAAGATGGCTGTTCCCATGTGGTCAAAGATGGCTGCCCCCATGTGGACACAAGATGACCACCACAAGATGGCCAGCAGGGGAGGGCAGTTGGGAGGGACCAGGCCTGCAAGGGAAAGCAGTTGTGGGTGATCAGGCCATCAGGGAAGGGCAGTTTGTGGAGATCCAGGCCTGCAGGGGAGGGCAGTTGGGTAGCGGAGGGGGAACAGACCAGCAGGGGAAAGCAGTTAGGGGCAATGAGGCTGGCAGGGGAGGGCAGTTAGGGGTGAACAGGTTAGCAGGGGAAGGCAGTTAGGGGTAAACAGGCTGGCAGGGGAGGAGTTAGGCATCAATCAAGCTGGCAGGAGAGTGGTTAGGGGGTGATCAAGCTGGCAGCAGAAGTGATTAGGGGCAATCAGGAAGGCAGGCAGGCAAGCAGTTGAGAGCCAGCAGTCCTGGATTGTGTGAGGGATGTCCATAGGATCGGACCTAAACGAGCAGTCGGACATCCCTTAAGGGGTTACAGATTGGAGAGGGTGCAGGCTGGGCTGGGGGACAACCCCCCCCCTGCACAAATTTCATGCACCGGGCTTCTAGTTTAAAAATAACAATAGAGTGACACCAGTTCTCACGGTGTGTTCTGCTAAAGCCCTGTATAACCCTGGCTGGGTAGCTCAGTTGGTTAGAGCATCGCTCAATATGCCAAGGTTTCAGGTTCGATCCCCAGTCAGGGAACATATAAGAATCCCCCAATGAATGCATAACTAAGTATAACAAGTCATTCTCTCTCTTTCTCCCTTCCCCACTCCTTTCTCTTCTCTCCCTCTCTCAAAAATCAACTTAAAACAAAACCACACCAAAAAAAAAAAAAAATTTATCTGTGCTTTGTGTACCTCATACTTTAAAAATAGCCAGTGTAGAAGGAGCTGACGACATAAGCATGAGCTTGCCCTTTAAGAAAATTCGATTTGCTTTAAAAGCAATACAATAGCATTAGAACAAATTGGGGAGGCAGAGAAAGAAAAGGCATGGATAACCCCACCTGGAGCTCGGCTTGTTTTCCCATGGGCTCTCACTCAGTGTGAGGAGAACCGCACTCGACTCTGAGCCGCCTCGCTACCCTCATACCCAGCCTGTTTCTGTGTAACTTCAAGCCTGGCACATGGCTGACAGAGTGCACTGAGAAACACCAAACAGGATCAGGACACTGCACCCACCCCAGGCCTGGGCAGCACGGGCATCATGAGGCCCTGTTACAGGCTGTCTGAGGGTCTCCCACTCCACAGGCCAGAGCCCAGCAAGTCAGTGGCTAGATAAGCAAGGATGAAACTGTGCAGAGGAGCAGGCAGAGGTGTGGAGGGTGTGGGCACAGATGGGAAACTGGCTTTAGAAAGGAGCAAGTTTAAGATATACACAGAGCCCCAGCACAGGTGGGAGGAGATGGGGAATTCTGAAAATCGGGGGTGAGCCCAAACAGAGATCTGGGAGCTCAGAGTTCTCAGCTCGCTTGGTGAACATAGGCGCCTTCTGGAGCAGGACCCAAAAGTGCCCCTGGTGACTCCAAAGTTGCCCTGCCCAGCATGCCTCCCCGGGCTGTGGATTCTGCCCTGGGTCTAGAGTCCGGACAGATGCAGGCCAGGGAGATAGACTTTGCAGGCAACCTCTGGACCTTTCCAAAGGAGAACAGAGTTTTCAGGGAAGAGGGCACTACGCACACAGGTGGTGGCGAGTCAGTCCCAGAGTGCCTGCTGGGTGAGGGCAGAATCTGGCCCTGCAGGTGTCCCCTGGGAGGATGAGTGCAGGAGTCGAGGTTCAGAATGTTCATTACTAATCACCCCCTTCAGTGGTGCTAGATTTGTAATCCAATGGGACACAAGTCACAGGCCTTGTGGGATGCATACAAGGCAAAAGCCTAGTGCAACTGGGAGAGGTGCCCAGAGAATGCCAGGGCTCAAAGGAAGGCAACCCTCAGGCCCAGGGGTCAGGGGAATCTTCCCTGACAGCAACTTTCCACCTGGGAGCACCTGAGACCCCCTACCACATGTCACGCCTACTTAAAAATCCTTAGGCTACAGTGCTTGGCCCCACCCCAACTTCCAAGACAGGGATAATAGCTAACCCTTCCCCTAATTCCCATAGCTGGCGCTCAGAAAGTGTCTAATTGGCCTTCGTGAGCACGTCCTTGGTTCAGAGAGGGGCTGTGACCTGGTCTAGCCACACAGCAAGGCAGCCAAACCAGGCCCCAGCTGTCTGCTAGTCCCCCACTGGGCCACTGCTAAGGAGATCTCTAGCCTCTGCCAGTGTGTGGGGGATGGGAGGTGGGTGTTGAAAAGCTGATAATCAGGACACCCTCCCTTTTCCTGCTCCCCGGGGGTTGCTGACACGACACTACTGCGCAGCTTGCCCCACTTAGCCCACGCAGCACTATCCCTGGGTGAGAGGCGGCCCTGACACCACCACTCCAAGCCATAGGGGGCCTGGATGTTGAGAGGGGAAGGGCACCCTTCCAAAGCTAACACTGTCAGGATGCATTCCACGACCCAGGAGGCGAGGGTTTTATTTGAACAGCAGCGATGGGAAAGGTAGGAGTTGCTGTTCTTTCTCCTGCAGAGGGTCTGTGAACAGGTGCCACCCTGCATCCAGGGTATGGGAGGAACAAGAAGCTTGCACTAGACACAAAGGGCACCCAAGCCAAAATAAACATTCAGTCCTCCAAGGCCCCACCCGGGGTCCTCAGCATGCTGCAAAATCAGCAGCTTGTCCTAGCCTTGGGGACAGAAACTGGATAACGGGAAGGCGCTCACACCCTGGGTTAGAGGCCAGGCTAGAGCTATTCCCACCCAAGACGGTCCTGCTGGGGGTGAGCCCTGGAGAAGTCAAATGTGAGGACGTGTCACAAGTGTGGGCTAGGCTGCTAGGGGAGGTGACAGATAATGTGGAACGCATTCAGGAGCCCTATAGCTAAGAGGTAACCGTGCCTCCCCACTCCAGCCCCTTGATTTTCCTTAAGGACTTGGGTCTCTGGGTCTCCTGATCCACAATCCTGCAGGCAAGAGTTAAGGGCCTACTAGGTCTGCAAAGATGAAAGGGTGGGGGTGGGGGTGCGCCGAGGGCCAGCAGAGTTGATAGCCCCAACTCTGAGCTGTGGCACCCACTTACATTACCCAGGCCTTCCTGCTTTAAAAGTTGGCAAACACACCTATGTATGGTCACTGTAGCCAGAACCTGCAAAGCTGAATGTAGAGCGCTGTTGGGGAGCTGGGAGCTAACGGGCCCAGGCAGAAAACAGCCCCAAGCACGGCTGGCAGCTGAGCAAGAGCGGTAAGACTGGCATGTACTTAGAGGACATGCAGAGTTTAAAATGAGGCAACTCTGCAGAGCTGTGGGCTCAGAAAGCCTGGGTTCAAGCTAGGAACTAGCTGTGGTTCTCCACAGCACCTGTCTCTCCACTGCTGGGGAGTCAATGGGATGGGGCAATGGTCTGCGCAGCCTTTCTGCCACTAAGTTCCAGCTGACATTCCTCCTGTGGGTGACTGCTGTCATCCCTCCCTTTGCCTCTCCTCCCCACCGAAGTCACATCTGCAATCAGTGGACCTCCTGTCTGTACAGAGGCTGCTGGGATCAAGGGTAGGGTCAGAGAGAGGAGAGACCACAGGAGCAGCGTGAGTTGGATCACCTGGGCCACTGCAAGAATGTGGGCCCTTATTCCCAAGGAGAAGCCACAGGGGCTTTCAGGTCTGATGCTGAGGAGCGCTGCCTGCTGTGGCAGTGACCGGAGGACCTATGAGGAGTGACAATCACCTTTTACCTACTCTTGTGGCCACTGCTTACACTAATTGCCCACTTAGCTCTGATGACTCTTTTATTGTGCTTCCCCTGCCCCTGGTGAGCAAGACAACCTTGAGAAAGTTACATAACCTCACAAGGTCTGGGCCTTGGCTCCAGGGAAGTAAAGGGAGACCAGTTAGATAACCTCGAAGCTCCTTCCAGCCTCACATTTTGATTCGCTGCCAGGAGAGGTGCCCAGAGCCTGACTGTCCTCCCCCATTTGCCATGCCAACCTACAAGAACCCGAGAAACCAGCCAACAACAGTTTTTTGGGTGCAGACACTGGGGGAGCAGGATCCTGTCATGGGAAACTCCCTGGGGAGGCACCGAATCATTTCTGCCATGGCCTCCGGATGGCGCTGAAAAAACAGGCCCCTTCCTGAGTCCACAGTTCACAGCTTCAAATTCTGCCTCTTACCCCAGAAACACTCACTGGCGGGTGGGGAAGCTGGCAACTGACAGGAAGGGGTGTATTGGGCAGGTTGAGACATCAGGCAGGCCAGTTTGGTGTATGTTGAGTAAGTGCTCTGCACCCCTAACCATCATGGTTTTGTAGGGCCATTTAAAAGGGGATCAGAGGTGGAGTGACAAACAGCTCCATGAAGAAGGGCTCTGGCCCTCTGCACATGGAGCCAATTAATTGCCTTGGAGCTTGGTGTGAGACAGTCTGTCCCCAGCTCCTTACCTTGGTTTTTCCATCTGGCAAATGGGATGGCATTTCCTTGCCAGACCTCAGAGGTAGGCACACAGGTCACAGGAAGGTGCCTCAGAAGAAGGGTCCGCAGAGCCCACAGTAAGATGGGGAGCCTGTGTATGTGCAGACAACTCCTGATCCCTCCCCTGGGCCAGCCTCCAGGGTCAGCTGTGGAGGGGTACCCTGTGGGGTAAGTGGGCCACAAGGCAGAAAGGCCCAATGCAGGCTCCAGCTCCACCAAAGGAGGTTTCGGCTAGGGACACTCCCTCCTCCATGCAAACAGCCCAACCTCCCTCCTGTTCCTCCCAGAAGGCTCTGAAGTTTCCACAAGGAAGGAGCGGGGCAGGGGGGCATTGTTCTGCCTACAGCATACCACCTGCCTCTTGGTTTGCACAGTCCGTGCTCTGAAGACCTTCCCCCTTTGCAGCAGGTCTCCAGTAGGTCTCCAGTAGGTCTGGGCACACAGTATGCGTGTGTGACCCACGTGTGACGCAAATGTCTGCTGAACGGAGGACTGTATATGTGCTGACTCAAGTTCCTTGGAGGCAGAAAGCATGGCTCCCCTCCAGCACCCAGCCCTTGAGGACAGACCTGCTGAGCATACTCCCTCATCCAGGGGAGCGGAGTTTAGGGCAAGTTCATGAAGCAAGGGATAGTGGGCGCAAGCAGGAGATTCCTGGGGAGAAACAGACCAGGAGAGAGAGCAGTTTGTTCTGTGAAATCCATCAAATAGGAAAAGAAAAGATGATAAACCGGTGCTAGAGGTTAACTGGGATCGGTGACAGAGTGAGCGAGCTTTGCACGCACTGTCTGCTATCTCCACGCCCAAGGGTGTTCCAACGGCAATGTGCTCAAGGTGACCTGGGAGCCTGGCCTCACCGCCAGGACAATTGGACCCACTCACGTAGCCTAAAAGGGGGAGTACACATAGATAATGGCCCGGCCCACTCCTCTCCAGGGTTCAGAGCCTGAGAGACCAGGGCCAGAGTCTGGGCTGGCTCAATTTACCCAGATAACAGCCTCATCTTGCTGGAGGCTGGGCCCTTCTGACTGGACTTCCAACCCGATGGTCCACATATGGCTCTTGGTATCCCCTCAGAGCCAGGCACAACACTGGGTCCCCAGGCCCAACAGACATGTTCTGAGCAATTCAGTGGTTGACTAAAACCTACACACATATTGAGCATGTCTCATGGCCTGGGTCTGGGATCACAGGGAGCTGTGGTCCCAACCACATAGGCTCCTCACCCTTGGGCTAAGAAGACAGGTACTCTGAGCCTTCCTGAATGGATAGATGAATTCACTGAAAGAAAGTGGGGTTCAGAGAGGTGAATCTGACCAGGACCACACAGCACAACCCAGGAGGAAGAAGAAAAATGATTCCCCAAACAGTGGTTCCGATACAGGTCTCAGCCCCAGCCCCAAGTACCATCCACTCAGACAAAGGGCTTCTCCCCCAGTCGTTGGGGCAAGCTACCCACTCTCCCCCATAAAAGGGGCCAGGGAAGCAGCTGCAGCAAGATTACAGTGGGTCATGGGAGGTGACAACAGCCACAAATACACAATCTTCCCTAGATATTTAGGCAGGAAACCAGAATGTTTAGATAGAGGATAGGAAAAATTGAATATACATCTCAAAGCCCATCCAAGAGCCCTCACTACCAATGGCTCCAAGAGGGGAGGTAGGTGGCACCCCAGGTCCCTCGTGACCACCCTCCAGGGAGGTCGCCCATGAGGCCATCTGGACCCAGGGATTATCCAGGAGGGAATTGGTTTAACCAAGGCCCAGGACAAGCCAGGACTGAGCAGAGAGCAGGGAGCAGGGCCTGCTGAAGGAAAGGAAGGGAGCCTGCCACAGTTGGAAGTGCTGACCATGACCTCTTCTGAGGTTATGGGTGAATTTGCAGAAAATGGAAAATGGAGAGATCGGCATTTTCTCATCTGTGCCTCCATCTGCAGCTTGGCTCAGTGATGGGGCCTGAAGCATGTGAGGAAGGGAAAGCCACAGGGAGCCAGGCATAGGAACAGCGGCTGAAACGCGGCCAGGAACTTGCCGCATGCACCCAGCACTCTATCTTGGTGTCCCCACGGATTCTGCAGACACGGGGAGCTCCCGCATTAATTCCCCTTTTCAAAGACCAGGAGATGACTGGCTCGAGGCACACAGCTGAGTAAGCCTCCTGCAAGTCGTCCCATGGCTCTGAGGACACCACACAAACCTTGCATTTCTCACTTCATTGTGGCCTCACTGTGGGCTCTGGGTTCAAATCCCAGTGCTTCCACTTCTTAGCTGTATGAACTCAGGCAGTCACGGACCCTAGATGGTCCATGCTGTTGCTCTCCTGGAGAGGAAGTGAGAGAACCTATTGTAGAGAGCTGTCGTTCACACAGCCTGTGGCCAAGCACGTGCTTGGGAACTGTTAGCTGGTATCACCACCGCCCACCCTCACTCCATCACTCCAACCTCCTGCCTCTACTCTACTTGTGGTCAGGTCCTGAGGTTCTGCCATCAGCAGGCCCTGTGAATCTCAGCCTATAGCTGGCTATGTGACAGGGCAAATTCCCTGGCTTCCAGTTTCCTGGCATAACAATACCACCTGACCCACAGTGAGATCCAGCCCAGCGCCTAGCATACAGCAGGGACTGAGCAGAATGCTCACAGGGGCTGCTCCTCACATGGCTCATGTCCCTCTTCTCTATGTTCCAGGTCAGAAAGTAACTCAATGCTACACACTTGGAACCTCTGGGACACTTCACAATGTATCCTTCAGGTAACGGCTTCTTACCTTCCTTTCTCTAGGTGGGAGGTTGGCTAAGGGGTGGCTTCCTGGGGGCACAGGTTATGTTTCTTTCAGGGACAGGTTCTACAGGCCCCAGGAAGCAGAAACCCAGTCCTCCAAGGCCCTCTGACCCGCCTTGGTTTCTCTAGACTCAACCATCTGCAACCCATCACTCACCACCAGGACCGAATTTCCCTCCTTTCACCACCACAGCCTGGTTTCTCTCCCCGCCACACTGGGCTCCTGGGGGCTAAAGCCCCGTCTGGTTTCTGAGGCTTCAGCACACACAGAAGTGACAGCTGGCAGTGAGGGACTCCTCTGTCATCCCTAACGCTGCCCAGGCCTCTGAAGTTTGGGGAGTGTGATTAACTGCCTCACTTTTACATAAAAGTGCCACTTAGGCAGAGTCTGGGAAGGTCATCAATTGGGGGAGTCTTTGGCAGGGAGGGGGACTCAGACCTTGACCTTCGAAGGGGCTCAAAGAAGGAAGACAGTGGCACCTTAACTGAAAATTGGGGTGTGAGGGAGCATGGTGGGCTCTTGCAGGGAGGGCTGTGAGCTCTGTGGGCTTTGGTAGAAAAACCACACTCAGTCACATCATGGAGAAAGCGAGCAAGTGTCCTTATCACAACACTTATGGGGAGAAGGATCAACCCACAGAAATACCGTTAGTTTACTGTAGAATATTCCACTTCTTTTAAGTTACAAATGGCTGTGAAGAACTTTCTGAAATGCTGTTCACTCCCTGACTTGAAAATTGCAAAAACTTGGTGAGTTCAAATTCCTAGGCTAACCCAGAGAGCTTCCTTATCAGACCCTTACCTCTCTGCCCTGTGGCTGCAGGCCAAGGCCACTGTCCCGGTCTGATCCATGCGAATGCTCACGGAGGCATCCGAGGCTCTCCTCCACTTTCTCCCCTCCCCAGAGGAACCTCGGGAGGGAGCAAATCCACTTCAAGAGTTTCCCTCTAGTCACTTACCGCCCTGCCCTCTGTAATCGCCCAGTTCTGGCCAGTAGGCTCTTGTAGAACCACTCAGATCTAACAGCCCCTTGGTACAAAGACCTTCTTGGAAGTACCGCTCTCAGGAGCATGGCTCCTCTGCTCCCCAAAGCCTTGTCTTGTACTTTCCTGCTCCTTATATTCTATCCCCCAACCCCCCACACACATAGAGTTCAGAAGCTGAGCCCAATCAGACAGCAAACAGCCAAGTTCAAGATGAAAGCCCATGGCCCGAGGTCAGAGCCAGCTAAGCACAGCATTCAAAACTGGAAGATTATGTTTCTTTTAAACGACAGACTATAAATATGGCAAAACCCCAGGAAAATACTTAGAAGCCACAGTCATCACCTCCCTCGTACCCCTCCTATAGGAAGTCCCCACCCCCACCAGAACATTTCAACACTTGCTAATTCTACCCTCAATGAGTCTCTATTACCGTATGATTTTTAATCTCCTTAGGGCTCTAGTAAAATTCTCAAAACGATTCAATAAAAATTCACTTTATTGTTAAACTCTAACTAAAGCAGTTAACTAAGGCAGATTTATCAGTTTGAGAAAAAAAATTTTTTTGTGGCTGCCTGGCCTTTTGAGCAAAACATTAATAAGAAAACCGGCCCTTTGAAAGGGACCCTTTTCTTCCATTCCCTCTCCCAAACTCAACTTCTTTTCATTTCTCAGTCCTAGAAGGTCAGAGTTCAAGTGTGAGCCAATGACGTGGAGGCTTCTGCGATCCTGGACAATCAAAAGACCTATTGTGCTCCCTGTACTTACAAAGGCGTTTACGTGGACCAGTGCACTTTTACAATTTCCAACCAGGCTTGACACAAAAGAGGTTTTCATGTTAACCCTCAATTCTCCAAAAAATCCAATGAATGTGCCCCATTCTGTGCATTCTGGTGGGATATAACTTTACCGCATAGCTGTTTTTCACATTTTAGGAGGAGAGTTGGTGTTAATAACAGGATGTCAGAACCTCAAAATTGGAATGGGCCTCGTAGACTGGAGCATGGATAGAGAAGGAAGGGTCCAGAAAATAAAAGGAGAGAGGTCTGGGACGCATGGAAAACCTCCCAATAGAATAATGCAGTTCGCAGCTTAGTAGCAAGGAGGCCAGCAAAATCCAAGAGAACTGAGCATCTATGTGAGCAATCTAGGAAAACCCAGAGTTAGGGGTGGAGTGCCTCAGTGGAGGTCAGGGCCTGGAGTGATCCTGACTATACCCCAGGAAACCTGGGAATCTCAAGAGCCACAGCCCAAAGCAACACCCCACCCTCTTTCCCCTTCTAAGTCCCATCCTAATTCTAAGACCCCATTCTGGCTTGAGGTCACCTCCTCCTGGAGCCCTCCCTGACCCCTCAGGCTGGATGAGGGATCCTCTTTAAGAGTCCCTCCTGAACATCTCTGCATTAAATCGTGGTGGGTTTATTCATTCTTATCTCTAGCTTGAGCAGTGATTTAATTCACCTTTGGACTCCTAGTACCTTACTCACTGTCTGGAACACAGTTGGTGCTTAATAAATGCCTGTTGACTAATTCCCATGCACTTTAGAATATAACACACTTTCTGCGTTTGCACTATATGATCCTGGGCAAGTTATATAATTTTTTTTCAGCTTCATTGTCCTCATCTATAAAAGGGGGATGGGTCACCAAGATCAGATTAAAATAAGACTGTACATGAAGTGCTTAACCAAAGCCCTAGAGGTTGGTGAGTTCTCAAATCCTTCCTGTTTATGATCGCTGCTCTGGAGGTGAAGGCTGAGAAAAGTTCATTCTCCCTATTTACTCCGGTCCTCAGTTTCGTGAAAGTGGGATGTGGGGTACTGGGGACTGGCACTCCCTTCAGTGACAGAGGAGGAGGCAAAAGCTCGGAGAAGCCTGCGTGCAGGTGCTTGTTCTTGGGGGAACAGAAAATAGAATTTCCCAGCACACCAGAGTCCAGCTGAAACAATTTACTAAACTCACTTACAGACCAACCATTCAACAGTGTCACATGCCCAAGATGGGGGGCAGGGGTGCACCAAGAGGCAAGACAGCTGGTCCCCACCCCAGGCTGTGCCTTCTTACTGTGTCACCAAAACCACTTTAACTTCCCCAAGCTTCGGTTGTCCTTATCTAAACAGGAAAGGCTGCTGGAAGGAGTACCTGACCTGGTACAGGTAACGACTTGGCAAGTTGCCGTGGTTCCTGCTCCATATGCACAAGTGACAGGGGGATGAGCTCGCTCTCTTAAGTTATATCTGCACACATCTGGCCAAATGCTTCTATTTGACTTGACCCTTACCAGACCTCATTTTGCAGATGAGGAACTTAAATGGCTTGATGGGTAAAAGGGCAAGCCAGATGGCAAAACCAGACTGTGCTAATTCCCCTCGTGGGAACCTCTGCAACTTAGGTAAAGGCCGGGGGGACAGAGTTCATCCAATGCTTGGTGCAGCAAGTATCACAGCAAAGGGTCAAGACGGTTCTGAAGCAGGAAGGAGGGCAGCCACGTGGCACAAGGCTGGTGGGGTGCAGAGCATCTGAAAGTCAACCTCCGCCTCTGTTCAACCACCGCTTTGAACAGCGGGGAAGCACCTGACAACTCAGGGGCTATTTCCAAAGACCTAAAGAAAGATGTGTAAACTCCCTTTCAAACGAATGTGAAAGCAGTTTCCAATGTGAGAAAAACCCCAACCCAGACTGCACTACCCCCACACCCTTCCATCAACCCCTCCCACGAGCCTGCCCCCACCCCAGGAATTCCTAGCAAGGGCTTCCTTAGAATTACAAAGGTGATTCAGAACCTCAGGTGGAAAATGCCCAAACAACCCCATTGGAAAGATTTGGAGTTTTCATTTTTCCTTAAACCAATTTCCTGAGGCCAAGGGCAATGCCCCAAGTCCCATCAGAAAGTCGAGCCTGGCAGACTTCTGGAAACTAAAAAAGTAACGCTAACAAAATGCTTCCACTGGTTTTCATTTCTTGGATTTTTCCTATGAAGGGAGGAGACTCGCCCAGTTGGAGATAGTTTGAGAGTTTTTTGGCTGCAGATGGGGACAGGGCTATCCGTAATTATCTCCAAATCACACTGGCCTGACGCCCAAATCCCTTTTCTAACAGTTACCTGCCTTCTTGAGGGAGGGAGGCCGGGGAGGAGGTTAATAGTACCTCAAATTAAGAAACATATTGTTTGCTCAAACACCTTAAGAAAGCTGTCTAAACTCCAAAGCTCCTACCACCAGCTGCACCCGGCTGCCTCACCCCGACCCCCCTCTTTTCCCTTCTCCTTGTGTTTTGAAGTTTATTTTCCCACATTCAGCCTTGAATTCTTTCCTTCCTGCAGTGGTTGGTGGAGGAGCAGCGAAGAAGGAAACTTCGAGGGTAGCTCAATTCTTTATTATCATACTCGCCTGCCTTCTTCCCCTCTAAACAAAGCCCTGGAAGAAACTAAACAACAGAAAAATTGTTTCCTCAAGGGAAATTATAAAGTGACCCCTCCCCAACCCATGCACCCAGGGCAAACACCCAGCCAAAGGAATCCGCATCCTCCCTCCCGCTAGTGCGAACTACCTCCCCTCCGGAAGCTCACCTTCCTTCTCCAACCTCACCTCCCACCAGACCCCACCCCAGGAAATTTCCCTACTGAAAACAAACACCCAACCAGCAGACTTAAGCCTTCCCCTTCCAATGGTCCCCGAGAGCACAAGTCTGCTAGTCTGGCTGGCTGCAGACAGGCACCGATATGCTCATCTTCGAATGTCTTATTGATATGGGGACAAACAGGGCGCCACAAGCAAATGGCTTCATGTTTTCCAATGCTTTCAACCTTCAGGGCAGGAAAGATGGATGAAGGCGGGTTTGTTCCCATTTTACATACAAGGAAACTGAGGCCAGAAGAATGAGACAACCAGAAAGGCACAAAGCACTGGGGGACTGCTGTAGATTAAATGCTGCTCCTCATCAAACCTCCTTTATGGTATCTTTCACCCCAGGAGAAAGGTTAACATCTTCCATCCACTACCCCTACTCCACAGCTCCTACTCAGGTCCGGTCATCCATTGCAGGATGCCACCAGTGCAGACCAAGGCTGGGCAGGTAAGGCCAAGTCTTCAGGAAACTGAGCAGAGGGCCTCAAGTCCTGGCAAGGGTCGATTCAGCCCAGCAAGGTCAGTGCCCTCAAGGGGCATATGAACCAGAAGAAAGTCCCAAGGCCAGCAGGGGTGAGAAACTCTCCCCATCACCTCCCATTCGCACAGCCTCTCCTCCGGGCCCCCATGGACTCCCGGTTTGGTTCTTTTGTTCAGCCCACTACTCTCACGAAGTTTAATCATGAGCCCTTGGAGTCAGCCTTCCCCACAGGCGAGACAGCGAGATAAGCTCTCCCGGAAGCCCGAGCGCGTCTCCAGCATTCCAGTCACCGGCCCCCGGCTCAGCGGGGCAGAGCCCTTACCCCACTCCTCGCCCTACGGGGGAAGGGGCTCTTGCTCAGGCTGGACCTGGGGGCCCTCCAGCAACCTCGCGCGGCTCCCATTCCCGAAAAAAAGTCGTGCGGGAGCGGCGCTGGCCCCGGAGATGGGAGGCGCAGACGCTGGGCGGGTGACAACGGGCTGGGCTCCCCAACTCCGGGAGCGTCTCCAAGGAAAGAGAAACGCTTTTATCCGTCCCACAGCCTCCCTCCAAGGAGGAAGGGGCCCGCACACCCGCAGCGCGCCACCGGAGGGCCCGGTTCCCCCGGAGGTCAACCCTAAATTCTCTCTGGACAAACTGGCTTCCGAAGTGGCTCCGGTGTCCACGGGTGAACGAAAGATCCCGGCAACTAAATCCATGATGAGACACCTCTCCTGTCACCCCAGGACAACCCACAGCGGCCGAGGGTCACCCAAGGCCGTGAGGGGCGTCCCTGCCCACTGCTAGAGCTCGAGCCGGCGTCAGGTGTTCTAGGGGCAAAGCGGCGCCTCACCTGCAAGATCTCGTCCAGGCCCTCCTGGCCCAGACACGGGAACTTGGTGAGTAGATGCAGTTTCTCTGTGTAGTATTTTTTCTTAGCCTCCTTCCAGTGCGGCTCCTCCAGCACCTCGAAGATCGCCGCCCCGATGGCCAAGTAAAAGATGATGGCCGAGGTGAGCAGAGGGCCCCGGTCCACCATGGCTCCCGAGCGGCCACCCCTGGGTGAACGCGTCTCCTAGCCCCAGTGGCTCCCGGTCCACCCGCCCTCCAGCCTCTGGAAACAGCTGTTTGAATTTGGAGCTCCGCATGCGCAGTGCCCCCGAACCCCCAGCGCGGCTCCCGGGACAAAGTAGCTTCTCCAAGTTGGCCCACTGAGCGCGGGGAACTGGGCGGGGCCCTGCTTGCGCAGGCCGAGATGGGCGCACACCAAGGGGGCTGAGGCAGCGCCCCGAATCGCGGCGGTGAGAGAAGCCGGGGGAACTCAGGGCCAGACTTTGGGAGACACGTGGGCTGCCCTACGCGCGCCACTGCAGTATGCGCTGCGCCCGCCTCCGCGCGCCGCTTTAAGGAGCGCCCAGCGCTCACCTCCCGCCCGCGCCAGGCCCCCGGGGGCGGGGCGACTAGGGCCCGCCCCGCCCCGCCCCGCCCGTCTCGGGAGTCACACGAGGTGCGCTTCGCGGCTCACTGCGTTCCCCGGTGCCCAATGCCTGAGCGAGAGAGCGGTCAGGGACTCGCCTTTGTTCCTAGTACTGGTGTATTAAAGAAAATGAATGTGGACCTAATGACTGGGGTCAGGAAGTCGTTACTCTCACTGTAACTCACTTTTTGCCTCACCTTACTATTAATTATAAGCCTGGGAAAAGGGGATCAGAAAGAGACCTGAGAAACCGCCAAGAATCAGGATATCAGGAACTAACCCAGCCCCATTCTCAGGTAGTCTGCTGTGAGACCCTTGGGGGAGGGGTTTACTTAGGTGGGAGGAGGAGCAGTCTGGATAGCGCTGTGCAAGACCCCTCTTTTACCCCTAGCCCCACTACACACACTATAACTCTAGGGGAGATAACCTCTTTGATACTCCCAGACATACTTAAAGTTGCACACACACACCCTCCACACACACACTCACACCCTTGCCCTTCTTTGTTAGCCCTATTTTCCTCCTAGCACTACATTTTTTCAAATATACTATATATCTCTAAATATACTATACAACATTAAAATGACAGCTTGTGGGTGGGGAGTCTAGATTGTTCAATGACATAGTCCCCCCGGACTGTTACATAATAGATACTCATTAAACATTTGTGCAATGAAGAAGTGAATGATGGTCACAAACATATTTGTCAAAAACACACACCCAATGGAAGTCATAGGCAGACCAATTATGCAAGAAAAAGAAATAAAAGGCATCCAAATTGGAAAATAAGAAGTAAAACTGTCATTATTTGTAGATCACATAATATTACATGTGGAAAACCCATTAAAGACTCCACCAAAATCTGTTAAGCTAATCAATAAATTCAGTAAAGTTATAGGATACAAAATCAATACACAAAATTAAATTGCTCTTTAATATACTACTAATGGGATATCAGGAAGAGGAATTAAGAAGACAATATCACTTACAATTGCATAAAAAAGAATAAAACACCTAGGAATTAATTTACCCAAGGATGTGAAAGGCGATAAGATATTGATTGAAATAAATAGAAGGGGAGGGCAGGGAGGACAGGAACGGGCTGGAAGAGGTTAATGGGGGATAAAGGAGGAACTATGTAATACTTTCAACAATAAAGAATCAATCAATCAATCAATCAATCAAAGATACAAATAAATGAAAAGATATTCTGTGCTCATCATGTATTGTGAAGCCGAAAGAGGCTACATGCTAACCTGACAAGCTCAGGGAAGGCCTGCATGGCAGTCTTGCAGACTCAAAGACCTAAAGTAACCACAAAGGATGGTCTGAAGTTAAACTTTAATTAAAAGCAGTTATGGTGGGTAGTCACCTCCTCGGCCGATATCTTCCCTGACAAAGTCAACTTTTACCTTAACTGTGCTTATTATCTTTTTGCATCTATGATAACATATTATTGAAATGTCTGGGTGACTTGAAACTTCCCTTTTTTCCAGACCCCTCAGGGCACAACCAAATGTCTGGGCGCCAGGATAGACACCACAAATTCTTTCTTGTTATTGTTATCTTGTTAATTGTTGACTATTAACTATTCTGTACCCACCTAAGTATGTGTCTATCATTTTACTTTTTATCCAATCCTAAAGGTTCCCTCCCACCTTTTGCTTTCTTCCACTTCCCTAATCTATCACCAATGGACTTTATGTAACCACCTAAGTCTCCTCTTTTGATTGCAGTGTATGAAAAACTGCCATTCTCTGGAACATTGTCCCAATCCCTTGAGATTCTGCTTCCTGGTAATTGTCGACAGTTTGGCTCAAATAAACTCACAAAAATTCTTTGCAGGTCTGAATGTGTTAACAAGTGGAAGAATATAGTTAAAATGTCCATCCTACCAAAGCAATCTACAGGTTCAGTGCAATCCCTATCAATATTCCAACAGCATTTTCCAAAGAAATATAACTTAACAATTTGAAATTTATATTAATCTACAAAAGACCCAGAATAGCTAAAGCAATCTTGAGGAAAAAAAGAACAAAGCTGGAGGCATCATACTCCTGATTATAAGCTATATTAAATAGCTGTAGTAATCAAAATAGTAGAGCATTCGCATAAACACATTGATGGAACCGAAGAGAGCCTAGATTAAATTTACAGCACAGGAACCAGGAATGTATGATAGGGAAAGGACCGTTTCTTCAGTAAATGGCATTGGGAAACCTGAACATGCAAAATAATAAAACTAGACTATCTTATGCCATACACAAAAATTAAACCAAAATGGGTTAAAGACTTAGATGTAAGACCTAAAACCATAAAACTCCTACAAGAAACATAGCCAGTAAGTTTCTTGACATCAGTCTCAGTGTCTAGACAGTGGTTTTTTTGGAGCTGACTCCAAAAGTGAAGGCAACAAAAGCAAAAATAAACAGGTGGGACTAGATCAAACTACAAAGCTTCTGCACAGTAAAGAAAACCATCAACAAAAAGAAAAGGCAACCTAAGGGATGGGAGGAAATATTTGCAAATCACATATCTGATAAAGAATATCCAAAAAACTCATACAATTCAATAGCAAAACAAAATAATTTAATTAATAAATGGGCCATAGCTGGTTTGGCTCAGTGGATAGAACATCAGCCTGTGGACCAAAGTGTCCCAGGTTCGATTGTGGTTAAGGGTATGTGCCTCCGTTACAGGACATGTGCAGGAGAAAACTAATGGATGTGTTTCTCTCACATCGATGTTTCTCCATGTCTTTCCCTCTCCCTTCCACTCTCTCTAAAAATTAATAGATAGCTGCAGACTGAAAGGTCCCAGGTTTGATTCCGGTTAAGGACACATACCTTGGTTGTGGGCACATCCCCAGTAGAGGGTGTTCAGGAGGCAGCTGATCCATGTTTCTCACTCTCTGTCTCTCTCCCTTCTCTGTAAAAAATCAATAAAATATATTTTTAAAAAATAAATAGATAAATATCGTCAGATGAGGATTTAAAACAAAAAACAAAAAACGGGCAGGATCCTGCCAATATGGCTCAGTGATTGAGTGTCCACCTATGACCTAAGAGGTCATGGTTCCATTTCCAGTCAGGGTACATGCATGGGTTGTGGGCTGGATCCTCATTAGGGGGCATGCAGTAGGCAGTTAATCAATGATTCCCATTGTTGTTCTATCTCTCTTCCTCTCCCTTCCTCTCTGAAATTATGTGTGTGTGTGTGTGTGTGTGTGTGTGTGTGTGTGTGTGTACTTGTTTGTTTTGTTTTGTTAATTGGCAAAGGATCTGAATAGATATTTTTCCAAAGAAGACATACAGATGACCAACAGGTATATAAAAAGATGCTTAACATCACTAATTATAAGCGAAATGTAAATTAGAACCATAATGAGTTATCACCTCACATCTGTCAAATGACTATTATAAAAACAAGTATGGGCAAAAATGTGGAGAAAAGGGAATGGAAAAACAGTATGGCAATTCCTGAAAAAGTTAAAACAACATCCTTCGTTGATATAGCTCAGTTGATTGGACGTCCTCGCATGCACCACTAGGTTGCCGGTTCAATTCCTGTTAGGGCACACACTTGGGTTGCTGGCTCGATCCCTGATCCATGTTGTACTCTCACATCAATGTTTCTTTTTTCTACCTTCCTCTCTTTCTAAAAATTAATAAACTGCTTTTTAAAAAACAATAACAAAAACCAAGCTTACAGATACAAAGACTGATTGGTAGAATTGTTGAGAGCAAAGGGTAGGGATGGGGTGTATAAAATTGATGAAGGGGGTCAAAAGGTACAAACTTACAGTTATAAAATAAAAAAAAGTCATGGGAATGTAATATCAAGTACAGTGGCGGGTCACGTGCAACCCACAACGAATATTTTTGTGCCTAGCCAATATAATGGAATGTAAGAAACATTTTAATAAAAATTTCATAACTTAATTTTTACAATATCCCGTTATACATAATTATTAATAATGGACTACAATGTTCCTAATGACTGATCACTATAATTGTGTTGCTTTCCTTTCCCTTATGATCCTTAGGCGCAGGTGCACCATTTTTCTCTACAAATACTAGCAGTAAATATTTTAGCATCCGATTGCCACATCATTAGTCTTATACTGACTTGTTTGGTATGCGCAACAGGAAATATTTTGCTTTTGGAGAACAAGAAAAATAGTTTTATTTGCATTATGCTTGTTAATTTGTGCAGTTTATTTAGTGTCTAGTAAGTTAATGTTCAAGAAAAAAATTTTTTATTAAAATGTCCTATTATTTTACGTTAACGGTTACTCATTTATTTTAGCCCTTTGTATTCAGCATGTCTCTATCAAAATTAATGTACTTTTCTCTGAAAATTGAAGCCTTTTTTGTGGCCCACATAAATTTAGACTTTGTTTATTTGGCCCGTGTTAGCCTTTGAGTTTGACATGCTGTATTGCATATTTGAATGTTACTAAGAGAATAAATCATAAAAGTCTCCATCACAACAAAATTTCTTGTAACTATGTTTTGGTGGTGGAGGTTAACTGGACTTGTAGTATGTTCATTTTGTTAGGGGCAAAAATAGAATATTGGGGGCTAGTTATGATTATGGAAAATATTAATCATGCTCTGTTAACCAGGCCTTGTTCTGGTTAAAGAAAGGACGTTCTATCCTGGCTGGAAGTTGTGTGTCCCTGGGACCTGGGAATCAACCTTGGACCTGGGAGTCAACCTTGGAATTCCTCCATTCCTCATCCAAGAACTGCCTATTATCATGGAAACATTAATAACCTTGCTGCCCAAACAATGGAATCCCACCTCAGCCTGCATAGCCTGCTTCCCCATGCCTGCAATCCCTACTTCCCCATGTAATCTTTGTCCTACCCTTTTCAAGCAGCTATGGGGGTCTATGGGGGATTGCAGAACAGATTTTTGTGGATGACCTGCTGCTCTCCCATACTGCCTACATTGTTGGAATAAATGCTCATCTATAATTCAACCCTATCTCTGCTGAATTGGCCCAAGTAGTGATAGGAAGCCCACACCTATTGGTTGTCCAGTTTCAATTTCACTATACATACTAGTATCAAATCATTCCATTGTACACCTGAAACTAATATAATGTTATATGTCAATTATATCTCAATAAAAAATCAAACAAATGTGTTAAACAACAACAAAGCACCCTGCCTGCCTCCCTATTCTGCACCTAATGCTGCGGACTCACTCCATAGTCCTCGTCTTTTCCAGGGACCAGGCCATTGTCCTGGGTCTTCTTCTCTGCCTGGAGAAGGTGAGGGACTGTGGTGTGAACGGTTCCTCCATTGTGGGGCGGGGGCAGTTTGAGAGGCTACAATTTTCCTTTCTTTGTTAGGAAAATTCTGTCCCATTCCTCTCCCACCTCCAGACTGCGTTCTCTTCCTAAGAAAATAAAGGGCCTCTTGCTATTTCAGTTTCACTAGCTCACAAAGACACTGCAGAATAGTTGGTGATGAGCTGGTTTCTATCTCAAGTTTTTGTATTGCTAGTTTCTCTGTCTTTCCACATTGTCTATTTCTTCACTTCTCCACCCTTTTCTCATGTTTGTCCCCTCAATGTCATGGTCACTCTCTCCTCATCCTCTCCTTCTGATGCCTCCTCCTTTCTTCCCTGCATTTTCCCAAACCCCTTAGCCCAGCTCTCCATTCTCCCGGCTCTTGCCTCTCTCTCTCTCCTTTGTCTCTTTCCGCACAGAATGTGCTTCTCCTCCTCTCCCTGCTTCTTTCCCTCCCTCCCTGGCCCCATCCACACATTTGAATCAATTTCCAACCAGGTCAGGAGTTATGCCCATTCTCTGCTCAGGAACTAGTGGGGGCTTTTGGAAATAGAATCTATACTGAAACTACTCAATGTCTAGACAATGTGACCCCAAAAATAGAAAAGGAAAAAGTGGGAGGGGCACGGGTATATATTTTTGTACACTGCTGATAAAACCACTGCAATGGCTTTATTAGTATGTTTATTTATGGTGTGGCCAATAATTACTGGTTTCAGAGCACCATCTTGATCATTTATAAGGCAATGCACTTTGAGTTGCTGTTCACGTTGATAGCGACAGATCACTAGACTTATTAAGGTTGCACCCGGTGAAACTGGCTGAGCAGACTGCTGCCTTTCCCCAAGGTCACTGATGCTTCTAAACTCTGCTCCAAAGACCCACACCTGCCTTTGTTACTTTCTCCTTTCAGGCAGGTGAAGAGCTTATCCTTGTGGTGAATGAACATTTGATAACTAGAGGTCCTGTGCACAAAATTGGTGCATGGGGGTGGGGGAGGGCGTTGTCCCTTAGCCTAGCCTGCACCCTCTCCAATCTGGGACTCCACAAGGGATGTCAGTTGGACATCTCTCTCACAACCCGGGACTGCTGGCTCCCAACTGCTCGCCTGCCTGCCTGCCTGATTGCCCCTAATCTCTTATGCCTGCCAGCCTGATAACCCCCTAACCACTCCCCTGCCAACCTGATTGATGCCTAATTGCTACCCTGCCAGCCTGTTTGCCCCTAACTGCCCTCCTCTGCAGGCCTGGGTTCCCACCAACTGCCCTCCCCTGCAGGTGCAGTCTCCTCCAACTTCCCTTCTCTGCCATCCTGGTCACCCCTAACTGCCCTACCCTGAAGGCTTGATTGCCCTCAGCTTCCCTCCCTTGTAGGTGGCCTGGTCCCTCCCAACTGCCTCCCCTGCTGGCCATCTTGTGGTGGCCATCTTGTGTCTACATGGTGGCAGGATCTTTGACCACCGGGGGAAAGCCATCTTGCGTGTTGGAGTGATGGTCAATCTGCATATTACTCTTTTATTAGCTAGGATAGAGGCCTGGTGTATGGGGGGAGGCCAGTTGGTTTGCCCTGAAAGGTGTCCCAGATCAGGGTGGGGGCTCCCTTGGGGATTGGGGCAGCCTGGGTGAGGGGCCTCTGGTGGTTTGTAGGCCAGCCATGCCCTCCAGTGACCCAAGCAGAGGTTCTGGTATCTGGGATTTATCTTCTACAATTGAAATTTTGTATCCTGGAGTGTAGCCAAACCTGGCTGAGCATACTACTGGCTTTCCTCAAGGTACTGATGCTCTACCTGGTGGCAGCTATTTCTGTTGGGATTTATTTATCTTCTGTAATTGAAACTTTGTAGCCTTAAATGAAGGCCAAGACAAGCCAGGGCTGCAGAAGCTTGGCTTCCTCCATTGCTGGGGGCAACCCTAGCCTCTTACACTCTCCAGCTCCATGGCCACTGCCATTTTTGTTGGGATTTATTTATCTTCTATAACTGAAACTTTGTAGCCTTGCGTGGAGGTCTGGGCCTGCCAGGGTGTGTGCAAAGCTTGGCTTCTTCCATCACTGGGGAAACCCAAACCTCCCTTCTGCTCGCTCTGTGGCTGCAGCCAATTTGGTTGAGGTTAATTTGCATACTTGCTCCTGATTGGCTTGTGGGCATGGTTGGAGGATATGACAGAGTGATGGTTTATTTGCATATCATGCTTTTTTTAGATAGTATGCTTTCATATGCTAAAACACTTGCTGTTTCATCTCTGTGTGGGAGTATTTCTGTTCATATTCTGTTTAGGAATTTCAAAGGGAATAGTGCCCCTGTGAACTCCCCATTCCACTGAAGGACGTATGTAAAAAGCCATTAAGAACATAAAATGAGTCAACAACACAATCACTTGAAAACGTTGATTCCTTTAAAAAGGACCAAAAAAAAAAAAAAAAAAAAAAGAGAGAGCTTTGTAGCTCTTGTGAACAAAAAGAAAAACAAAACCAAAACCAATGGTGATAGGGGAGTTCTGTGGAATAGCCTCATAGAGAGACGAGATCATAAATTCCTAACTGAACAGGTCATGGTGGGTAGTTGCAGCACAGGCATGTAACTTCTTTACCAAAAGGCTTATCTTTGCCTTAAGCAAAGTCTGTTGTTCTTGTTCCTCTAGATTGAATCTTGGGCCCTTTTTTGTTTTAATCCCTGGGAAACAACCATCCTCACAGCTTGAGATCCTGCAATGCAAACAGAGATATCACCTTTAGCTTTCTCCCACCTTCAGTAACCTTCCTTTCCTCCCCCACCTTTATTACAAATGTATAAAAGAAACTGCAAAACTGTCATTCTCCAGAGCATTTGAGATCTTGTTTTCCCAGCTCTGTTACCATGTGGACACAAGATGGCCACCACAAGATGGCCAGCAGAGGAGGCAGTTGGGAGGGACCAGGCCTATAAAGCAGAGAAGTTGGGGTCGATCAATTTTGGCTCAAATAAACCCTTGTAAGAATTTTTGACAGGTTTGACTGTTCTTACATCCTCATAAGCTACACCATCTAGGTTTGTGTAAGTGCTTCCTATGATGCTCACATATGATAAAAGGACCTAAGAATCATCAGCACAACGAAAAGGGAGCCCACTATATGGGAGAATATATTTGGCAATGATATATCTGATAAAGAGTTAATATCTGAAATATATAATAAACTCATGCAACTTAACAAAAGGAAGACAAATAATCCAATTTAAAAATGTAATAAATAGATACTTCTCCAAAGTGACATACAGATGGCCATGGAACACATGAAAAAAAAAATGCTCACAGTCACTGATCATCAAAGAGAAGCAAATTAAAATGACATCTGGCAGAATGGGTACTATCTACAAATGACAAGTGCTGGCAAGGATGTGGAAAAAGGGAACCCTCGTGTACTGCAGGTGGGAATGCAGACTATGGTACAACCACTATGGAAAAGAGTATGGAGTTCCCTCAAAAAATTAAATATGGAACTGCATTTGACCCAGTGATCCCACTTCTAGGAATATATCCTAAGAAACCCAAAATACCATCAGAAAGAATGTAAGCACCACATAGCATCATAATTTACAATAGCTAAGATCTGGAAACAGCTCATGCCCAGCAATAGATGAGTAGATAAGAAGTGGTAGTACACGATACCATGGAATACTATGCAGCAGTAAAAAAGGATTGCTCACTGTTGAGACAGCATGGAGGACCTGGAGAGTATTATGCTAAGCAAAATAAGCCAGTCAGAGAAAGACAAATAGCACATGACCTCACTCATGTGGAATCTAATGAACAAAATAAACTAATGAACAAAATAGGTGCAGAGTCATAGGAGCATAGAATGGATTGTGGAATCTCAGAGGGAAGGTGGGGTGAGGATGGGTGGGTTGTAGGAATGTATGTATAACCCATAGACACACAAAATAGGATGTTGAAGGCCTGGGGCAGGGGTGGGCTAGAAGGCGTCAATGGGAGGGGAAACATATGTAATACTTTCAACAAAGATTTAAAAATATATATATGAATTTCTTAGAATGTATCCATGTCCCTAAATGGCCCATGACTATTGTCAAACTCTTAGAAACAGATAATAGTAATGGCCAGCGGATGTGGGGAAGGGGCAAAATTGTTCAAGGAGTATTGAGTCTCAGTTCTGTAAGATAAGAAAATTCTAGAGATTTGTACAAGGAGCATATAATTAACACTACTGAGCTGTCCACTTAAAAAGATGATAAATTTGATGTTAAAGGGGGAAATTTGATGTGAAGATGGTAAATTTGATGTTATTTGTAAGATTTAAGGTAAAAACACAAAAAGTACTACAGTAAATTTTGTAAACTTGCATCTAATTTATGAATTAACACAAACAAGTAGTAAAAATTGACCTTATAAATTCACTGTAAGATATTTGAAGTTACAGAGATCAGCCAAACATTGAGGAGACAGAGGCGGCTGAGTGACAATACTAAGTCCCATAGGTGTGGCCTTGGTGGGTTTCGGTTACCACAGGAGCTGCCTGCCCTGCGCTGAGAGTCATCCACTGTGGAAAGAAACATCCTCACAGGTTAAGGGCAAAGTGCAAGCACTGATTCTGAATTATTTGTATTGGGATGTTTCAGATAGATCTGGATTGCCATTCCAAAGTCTTTCTCTTACAAAGGGAACATCATAATCTTGGGATTTCATTGCTATGTGACATCTAACATTTTTACTGCCAAGAAACACAACTCAGTCAGAAAAGAAGCCCCACTGACAGGTTCAGAGGTCAGCTAGAACTATGCCTTTCCCTGGGGGCATCATTTCTAGGGGAACACAGAGGGGTGGTATGTGCTATGTGACCTATTCCAAACCTTCCTCTCATTGATCCCTGAAGTCCCATCATTTGAGACTCATTCCTTTGTGGTAAACAATGCCCTCTTTTTTGGTCAGGAAAGGAGTATGGCATTAGACCCTAACACTTTGCTTCTGTGGATTCTAACCATTTTTGAATTGTTTATTTTGGTCACCACATCTAGTACCTACGGACCTCTCAGAAAAACTGAGTGGAGTTGGCTGATAAGGAGAATGGCAGAGGGAAAAGGTGAGTGGAAAAGAGGGGTAAGGGAGGAGGGCAGGGCACCAGGGCAAATGGGACTGTTAAAAAACACACACACAAAAAGTCCTGTGGAACATTTGAGATCTGGCTTCCAGGCAAATGTCATCAGTTTGGTTCAAATAGACTCATAAAAATTCTCTGCAGGTTTGGACATTCTTAGGTCGAAGGTTGTCGTGCAGATTTCAGTCTTAGCTGCACTGATAAGAGCTTCTGGAGATAAGGAGAAGGTCACCCCTCTGCCTGGTACAGCCAGGAAGACACACTGACCAAGGGAGACTTTTCTTACAAACGTGAATGCATTTGACAAAAGGGAACTTCAACCTGGTTTTCAGAGCTTCTTCCAGGCCTGCTCTTTTTTAGAATTAACCAGCCTAAAATAATGTTGTGCCAAAGAGACATGATTTGGGGTGAAAATTCTGTTCTTCTTCATCTTCTAGCTACAAAGATATAATGTTACTATACTGAATACCATGGGCCAGAGATTTTCAACCCATGTGCTGCAAGAATTTTTAAAACATGCAATACTGACTATTCAGTCAGGGGTACTGACCTCTTACCTCTTGGATTGTCAAATAAAAAAAATGGCCACAGCCACCGCTGGAATGGTTCAGTGGTTGAGCTTCGACCTATGAACCAGAAGTGGTTGAGCTTTGACCTATGAACCAGAAGTTCACAGTTTGATTCCTGGTCAGGGCCTATGCCTGGATGGCAGGTTCAGTCCCCAGTAGGAGGTGTGCAGTAGGCAGCTGATCAATGATCCTTTCTCATCATTGATGTTTCTATCTTTCTCTCCCATCTCTTTTCTTCTCTGAACACTCCCCCATCTCTCTCTCTCTCTCTCTCTCTCTCTCTCTCTCTTCCCCCTCCCCCCAGTGGTACCTCGAGATACGAGTTTAATTCGTTCCGTAACCTTGAGGCGTGGGAAACTATAAGACTCTCGAGTCGAGGTAAACTGGTGGGTCGTGTACAGCCAACCGATCGGCGCGATTACTCATATCTCAACTGTTGCTCGTATTTCAAAGCAAAAATTGCTCACTCAATGGCTTGTATCTCAAAAATCTCGTATGTTAGGGCACTCATATCTCGAGGTACCACTGTATACACACACACACACACACACACACACACACACACACACACACACACATGCTGAATAGCCAGATTATTATGATCTCTGAATGCATAATAATCTGGCCACTCATTGTATAACCTATATAATAAAAGGCTAATATGCAAATTGTCCCCTTCACCAGGAGTTCAACCAGCAGGCAGGCTGGCCAACCACGCATGTTCCCTTCCCCCTGGTCAGGCTGGCTGGACCCCACCCATGCATGAATTAATGCACATACACACACACACACACACTCTGAGTGGCCATATATATATATATGATAACAATAGCCAATACAACAATAACTATCTGGTGTGAATGAATCAAAATTGTATCTATTTTTTTTGTCAGATCGGCAAAAAATGTAATATGTTTTTGTGTGCTGCAGAATTTAGTAATTAGTTTATGTGTGCCTTGAGATGGAAAAGGTTGAAAACTGCTGCTGTAGGCAATTGTAACACAGTGGTCGGAGTTGTGTAATGCCTTGAGCTGGGACATGATAGTGGCCATGAGGTCATTAGGCTATTGGAAATGTTCAGCTCCCTTATAACCTGATGAGGCCACTGCTGAGTGTGCAGCCTGTCACTGACTAAAGCCATTATGCCACTCCTGCCTGTGTGTTCTATAAACAAATTGTACTTTTACAACATTTGTTGATAATTGTGCTTTGATGTAATTGGTTGCCTGTATAATATGGCACGCTTTATTGTATGCACTTAAAAGCATGCCAGTTAGAAGTCCACAGGATCACCTAGTGGTGAAGGTTCTGGCCTGGAGGTTCTGCAGCAAGTCTCTTGGTCACTAGCATTTCCAAGAGCTTGCCCCGCAGGTATGTCTGCTGAGGACGAGAGTCCAAAGGGGCCCTGAAGGGAGGTGGGAACAGGGCCGTGAGAGGCAGGGGTGACAGTAGATGTTAGGAGCTAGCAACTCCATGACTTAGGGGTTGCCACTGTTTGGGGAGCTCTGCTATTGATGCTGTTTGCAGGGCCTGCTGCATTCTGGAGGGAGGCACCAGGAAAACTGCTTCCCTTCCCCTTTGCCTGATACTTGCTCACACACAGCTGCACCCCAGACCGCCTCCCCTAACTTCCCTCACCCTCTGGCTGCTCTAACCAACTCCAGAAGGCCTCCTTCAGACCCAGTGTTTAATGCCCACAATAGCCACATCTGGCCCCAAGGTGGCTACTCCCAAGGGACATACAGATCCCAGGACAATTGGCCACTTGTGCTCCCAATGAGACAGAGGCCCAAGGATTGGTGGAGGAGAGGGCGGGAGGGAGGAGGTTGAGGAGGATGCCAAGGCAAAGGAGGAACCGGGATTCCTGGGATTTCTGTCTCCTGAGCCAACCTCCAGGGCCGAGCTGGCAATAAACAGAACTTGGGCACGCACAGGACTTTGGCCGTGGACTCCTGGGACATGTGATTCTGGGCAATGGCTCACCAGGCCCTGGGGCTCCCGGGGCTTGGGGCCCCAACTTCATGATGAGGCTCCTAACATATAAGCTACTACTCACTTATCAAAAGGAATGGAATCCCCGTCCCTGGTCACAAAACACCTCTCTCTCCACCAGTGGCCCAAGGCCTCTTCTTCTAGGCCAGGGACCCATGCTGGTCTGGTCTGGAGAAGCGGGGGCCTAGGCCAGCTCAAGGACCCGACTGAAGGTGAGCACGTTGAGGTGAGTGGTCTAGACCCTTTCCTGACCCACTTTATGTCAGGAAAGTGATCAGTGATGCCATGACTTGAGTCACCGTTATTGTGAGCTTCTTATGTGTCAGGCCCTGCAGGGAGCCCCTCACCCATTGAACCTATGCCCCTCTAAGGTAAGCCTAGTCTTTATTCCCATTTGGCCTGAGAGGACACTGAGACTCAGGGAGGGGAAGTAACCACCCAATCTGTTGCATGGGGATTGAGGATGAGGAGGACCCAGACTGGTCTGATGCAGAGGCCTCTGAGCACTTAGACAGTGTGGGGTCCGAGCCAGCTCTGCCCCTCCCATGTCCAGCCCCGTGTCCCTCCAGAGCCAGGCTTGCACCTGCTGGGGTGCACAGTGTTGGCCCTGTTGCTGATTTCAAAACTGTAAGTCCAAGGCCCAAGGAAAGCAAGTTTGTCTTCATATACGAGAGGGGTTCTCGACAGAGGGAGAGAACTATCAGCGCTCAGAGGTGGTGGCCAAGAAAGAGCCCGGGATCACCACTGCTCCTTCCTCCACCAGCAAGTTCTTCCCTGGATGAATGGAAGACTCTGGGCCCACCTGAGCTTCCAACCTGCTCCTCCTGGTGTAGAGCGTCATCTAGGCAGTGGCCATCTGTGGATCTCAGTATCCCCAAAGAGAGACAAAGCTGCCCCTTGTGGGAAGTCCCCAGGCGTACCCTGAGGTAGACTTGAATCTGATCAAATCTTTACATCCAACTCACCGTTTGTAGGGAATGCAGAGGACAGAGGACGATGTTTTACACTACAGCACCGGATGTCATTGACAAAATGCAAGGCAAACTACTTGTAAGAAATAAATAACCAGAAGAAAAGAGACGGGAGGGAGGGTGAAAGATTGAGCAGAAATGTATAGATTGCAAGGGACTGGGAAGAGATCAATCAATTACATGTATAGACCTTATTGTCTCTTGACTCAGACAGTAAAACACAAAAACAGGACAGCTTAACAATTTGTAACATTTATGAGGCAACTGGAAATGTGAACACTGAATGGACATTTGATGGTGTTAAGCAGTTTTTGCTTATTTTTCCCCATTGACTATCTGCTGCCTCAATTTTTTAAAATTGTGAATAAATGTTCATAACAAATTTACCATTTTGATGGTTTTCAAGTGTGCAAGTCAGTGGAATTGAGTACATTCACACAGTGTCATGCAACCACCACTGTTTTTCATTCCTAGATGTTAATTTGGTTTAAAATATTTTTTAATTAATTTTAGAGAGGAAGGGAGAGGGATAGAGAAATAGGCTGCCTTCTGCACACACACCTACTAGGGAGTGAGCTTGCAGCCCAGGAATATGCCTTGACCAGGCATCAAACTGGTGACCTCTTGGTTCATAGGTCAATGCTCAACCACTGAGCACCCTGGTAGGGCCAGATGTTAATATTTTTAAGGTACAATCTGATATTGTGGTTTAAGAAAATACATTTTCTTTTTAGAAATTAAATAAAACATTGAAAAAATCTTTTCACCTCTCTGTTTTGCTGTTGCTGGTACATACAGTTCCCATCCTTGCTGTGGCCTCCAGCCTCAGCTCCCGCTCCTGCCGCCTCTCAGGCACAACGCCCACCTCTCAGTCCTAGCTGTCTCTGCTTCAGCCACGTGGGCCTTCACGCCCGTGCACACTGACTGCCGTGGGCACCTCTGCCTTTGTGGGGTCTCTTCCTCCATAAATTACATTTTACAATCGTGCCAATATAAAGACCATACATGAGTATTATATTTAAACATTTTGTTCTAGCTAAAAGTTCATTATTTTCTTCTGATTTTAAAAGAAATTAAAACATTAACATGGGCTCCTTTGTGTATGGTGCACCCCAGATGCTGTGTCTGCTGTGGCTCATGGGTAAGCCATGAATTCAGTCTCTGCCTCCCCAAACACTTGCCCATTACCCTTTCTTCTGGCAAGCTCTACTCTTGCTCGTAGAAGCCTTTCCTGGCCTCCACAAGGCCCCATGAACCTGGCCCAACATGTTTGCTCATGCTTCCCCACACTCTGGCTTCATGAGAAGCGTCTCAGTTGAGAATCATATATTAATGTATGTGACATTTTTTGCTTCATATTTGTCTCTTCCAATAGTTTGTCTATCTCTGTATCCCCAGCATCCAGCCCGGGGCCTGGCATATGGTGGTACTTTATAATAAATATTTGCTGAATAAACAAATACATTTGGAGTGGGAAGGGACATCAGTGGTGTTTTTAAATATTCCAATAGGAAAAAGACAAGTGTTTGGAAATAAATATACCAAAAGGTTAACAATGTAAATGGTGTTTTTTGTTTGTTTTGGGTTTTTTTTTGGGGGGGGGCACTATAGTAGGAGGTGGAAAGAGTGATGGATTTCAGAGTGATTTTCATATAGTTGCTAAGATACTAGATCTTAAATGTTCTCACCATAAAAGAGAAGCATTAATTATGTGACACAAGGGAGGTGCTAGCTGATGCTGTGTGGTAATCATGCTGCAAATCTAAATGTATTGAATTGACAGTGGGATACCTTAAACTTACATCTCAATAAGAAAGTGACTTTTATTGGCTTGGTCCACTTATATGCATGTCCTGCTTTTTTTCTCAGTGAACACCTGTTGCTAATGTATTAAAAAGATTAAAAACCAAGCAGCAGAGCAACACTTTTCCAGGCAAGTTCTGGAAGAAAGACCCTTTGGCTAGGAGCTCCTTGAAGTGTGCCTTTTATCCTGTTCACTGCAATGTTCCCTGTAATACGGGCTCGCTGAAGAAACTCATATTTGCTGACTGAATGTTGCCCCTGGGGGTCTGGACCGGGATGGGGACTGGTCACTGCGGGAAGGATAAGATGGAGGCTGCAGGCTCAGCAGCAGGTGGAGAGGAAGGGATGATTTGAGGGCAGAATTATTGGCACTCAGAGAGGAAGGATTCACCTTAACTGGACAACCAGTTGGGATAAGGCGGAGAGAGTACAACAGGAGGGAGAGGTTATAAGCTCACTTTGGGGTTTTGTCATAGGTCTGGTGCTAAAGAAGCTCAGAGAGCAGGGGGGACAGAGGACCAGGGATTTGGGAATTTGAAGAGACAGATTCAGAGGCCACAGCGCCCAGATGGCTGCTGTCTTCTCTCAGCTGGACCACACTGCCCTGCTCCTGCTCCCGCTCGCAGGCTGGCAAATGGAAAAGTTAGCAGCTGTGGCCAACTTTGGAGCCCTTGGAGAGGAAGAGGAAGCCTCGCGGAGGCAAGGACGCAAAACGATACCGGGAGAACTGGACCAGCCTCTGAACCCACAGCTAGAATCAAAAAGACATCAATTGCATGTGCCTATCAGAGCCCAAGCTGAAGTGTAAGGAAGCAAACTCACAGGAACAAAAAGAGGCAGACCTTTCTGTTGGTAAAAATCACTGCTGGAACCAGCTGAATCTTCCTTCAGCTCATGCCTTGACTGGAACCACTTTTCATTCTGGGTGCGTCCTTGCTCTGCAATGGGCACATGAGTCACCAGGAAAAGAGAATCCGATTAACAAAGATTCAGTGAGACTACAGCTGTGGCCAAAAAGTGGGGCGTGCCTGCTGCAGAGCAAGCCTTCCCCTTTGGCAGCCGTGTTGCCATGCACCCCATTCATGCCTGCTGCTGCCACTGTGCTCAGATCCTACTGTCAGGGGACTAGCCGTTTGAGTGACAGCAGGGCAGCCTCCAAGGATCTTATTTCACATTGTGATTGTCCCTTCTCGGCACATCCCAGTGGCTAAGAGCTAGTTGCAAATCTGTTTCTGTTCTCTTTGTGGATTAGCTGGGATCAGGACCTTCAGAGAAAGGAATTTATTGAGGGCAGGTCAGGACATATGCAGGGGGCAGGGGGTAATTTTAAGGCTGCCGGCGTGGGGTGTGGATGGGGTCCGGCATGGGAGGGCCTGAGTGAGGATAGCTGTGTTGTTCCAGATGTGTGTGGGGACCAGATGGGCAAGTCCCGGAGTGGCTCACATCCTCCCACAACCCTGTGCGCCTCTGTGGACTCTTCTGATGTGGTCTATGGATGCTCCATGATTGTGCCTCAGCTGTATAAGGAGATCCTTCCAATCTTTTGGCACCACATTGTCCGTGCTTTAGCAAGATGAGCCCTTGGAGAGGAAGCTCTGTGAGAAAAGCCCAGCCAGAAGCATCCAGTAGGCATTCTGATAAACTTCAACATGTTTTGTAACACTACAGCATCTGCAAATTAGAAAGTTCTCCATGAGCAGCTGTAGTCTCTACAAACAGCTACTGGCTCTCTAAAAGCCTTCAAGTTCTGCAAACATCTGCATATTTCAAAACAATTACAAATTTTTCCTCGCCTGTGAGGCTCTGTTGGTTAGAGTGTTGTACAGTGCACCGAAAGTCTCTGGTTCGATTCCCAGTTAGGGCATATACCCAGGTTGTGGGATGAATCCTTGCTTAGGGGCACATGGGAGGCAACTGATCAATGTTTCTCTCACACATGGATGTTTTTCTCTCTGTCTCTCCCTCTCCCTTTCGCTATCTCTAGAATCAATGAAAAAACATCCTTGGGTGAGGATTAAAAAGAAAAAAAAAAAAGAGCAAGACCAAAATAAAACAATTACAATTTAAAATTCTGAATTAAATTTAAAAAATATTTACAAACTAGAAACTCTGCAAATAGGGATATGTTCTGCAAACAGCTGTTGGACTGTGAACAGCTAAAAGCTTTGCAAAAAAGTGGCAAATCAGCTCGGCAAAAAGTTGGACAATAGGCTATAAAAGTTTCATCGATAGGCCCAAATCTGACCATCATCTATCCTTTCCACAAAAAATAAATATTAAGATGAAGATGGAAGGGTGGGTGAGGAGGACAAGTGAATTTGACAAAAAAAAAAAAAAAAAGGTAGGGGCTCTGGTTGTGTTGGCAATGTGGCAAGATAATTCAACAAACATGAATGGAAGCATTTTTATGGGGTAAGAGTGGTGCTGGCCTGGCTGGTGAGGCTCTGTGGTTGAGCCCCTACCTATGAAGTACGGTTAGATTCCTGGCAGGGCACATGCCCAGGGTGTGGGCTTGATCTGCAGGAGGCAGCTGATCAATGTTTCTATCTCTCCCTTTCTCTCTGAAATCAATAAAAATATATTAAAAAAAAAAAGAATGGTGGTAGGCACAATGGGAAATGTGGAAACCATATGGAAATTCCAATACCTCGGGCCATTCTGATGCTGTTGAGAAAGCCTGTTTATAGCACTGATAGATGCCCTTCTGAGTCATGATTTCTGTGTGCCCAACTAGTGTCCTTGGCTCTCAACTAGAGCGCTAAAACCCCATGACAATCCACCTGCACACTGCATGCAAAGGTGGTTGCTGCCTCTGCTGATGGCATCAGGGCTGGGACAATCTTGTATGTGGGGACAAGGCTCTCTAAGGGCAAAGAATGGACCAGAACTGGGGGCAGGAATCCATGCATGATCCTCACTTGCTATTTTGTGTCCTTAAGGGCCTTAGAAGCATGAACATGATGTTGAAGCATTGCCTCAGTTAAAGCAGGAGGAGATGAGCACCAGACACAAACACACTAGCTGACGGTTGGGGGAAAGGGATGGCTGATGTGAGAGGAAAGAAGTCCTAGGGATTGTTGAAGCCAATGCACAGACACACTCTGGCCATGTGGCCTTGGGGAAGCCTATTTAACCTTTCTGAGGAAAATGGGGTAGAAACAGTACCTACCTCACAGTATTGTGGTGAGAATTAGATGAACTCAGGGATGGCCTATGATGAGCTTCATCTAAATTTGGTGATAATGATTATGATGGCAGTGGTGTTGACTGTGGTGGTGGTGATGATGATGATGAAGAAAATGATGGTAGTGGTGGTGGAAATGATGTTGCTGATGCTGATGGAGATTGTATTTGATTCCTAGAGGTGTTAGAACAACGTACCATAAATTGGGTGGCTTAAACAACAGATATTTATTGTTTCACTATTCTTTATTGTTTCACAGTAAATGTAAGTATGAGATCAAGGTGTTGGTAAAGTTGATTCCTTCTCAGAGTACGAGGGAGAATTAGTTCCATGCCTCTTTCCTAGCTTCTGGGGCTTTGCTGGCAATCTCTGGTTTTGTTTGGCTTAAGGAACCATCACCCAGTGTCTACATGGCATTCTCCCAGTGTGCCTATCTTTCTCTGTGTCCAAATTTTCCCTTTTCATAAGGACACCAGTCATGTTGGATTAAGACCCACCCTAATGACCTCATCTGAACTTGATCACCTCCAAAGACCTTACTTCCAAAAAGACAGGTCTCCAACATTTTTAGGGAGGACATAACTCAACCCATAAAAGTAATGAAAGAGATGGTGATAATGGTGATGATGATGGTGGTGGTGACAATAATGGTGGTGACATGATGGTGTCCTTTCTTTTTCCTGCCTCTTTGTAACTATAGCAGGGTCCTTGCACAGTAAAGAACTTTTTGCTAGACCTTGCCCATTGTAGGCCCATTATAGATGCCCATTGCACTGAATTGCAGTCAGCCCCACCCTGTTATGATCTTGCTGAATGACTGGGTTGGGGATTCCCTATTCTCTGTTCTGAGTTCACACCCCACAACCTGAGACAGAGGGCCATACAGGGTGGGGAACTCAGCCAGGGAAGCAGGAAACCAGCTTTGAGCCAGCAGGTTTGTGTGGATATTCCCAAGGCTCTGAGCAAGGCAGAGGCCATGTTGTTTTATAAGTGTCTGTGTAAACAGATGGCAGGGAGCAGTAGTTGTGACAGGAAGGGTTGATAAGACATGAAGAGTCATAAACACTTCAGCGCAGCCTTCATCCTAGCTGAGCCTGGGTTCAGTGTTTGCTCAGGTGTGGCCCTTCCCTCGCCACAACTCGGACTGCACTGCCTGTTGCCCCAGGGAAAAAGGGGTTAATCTGGGGAAAATAAATAAGCACACACTCCATAGCAACACCACCACCCCACCCACAACTCACCTTCTCACAGTATTCCACGTTCTAAAACTTGTGTAACCATAGTCACCTTACCTCTCTGCCTTTTGCAAAGCACTTGGGTATACTTCTGTGTGTGTTTTTTTTAATAATTTATTCTGAAATAATTTTTTAAAAATATTTTTTTATTGATTTCACAGAGGAAGTGAGAGGGAGAGCGAGACATGGAAACATCAATGATGAGAGAGAATCATCTATCGGCTGCCTGCTACACATTCCACACTGGGGATCAAGCCCATAATCTGGGCATATGCTCTGATGGGGAATTGAACCATAACCTCCAATTTCACAGTTCAACACTCAACCACTGAGCCATACTGGCCAGGCTATTAAAAAAAACCCACATTTTATTGATTTTTAGAGAGAGAGGAAGGGAGAGGGACAGAGAGATAGAAACTTCTCATTAATCAGCTGCCTCCTGCATGCCCCCTACTGAGGATTAAGCCTGTAACCTGTAACCTGGGCATGTGACTTGACTCGGAATTGAACCAGTGATTTTTTGGTTTCTGGGTCGACACTCAACTGCTGAGTCACACCATCCAGGCCAGCCAGGCTATTTTGAAATAATTTTGAATTAACAGAAATATTGCAAGAACAGTACTAAGAACTTTCTTAATCCCTCCACCCAGATTCTCTAACATTTTACAACATTTGCTTTGTCATCCTCTCTCCTTTTATATAAGCCCATTCATCTTTTTCTGAATTTAAAAGCAAGCTGCAAACATGCTGCCCATCACCCCCAAATACAAGAGTAATCTCCTCTCTGAATCACTGCATGGCTCCCCAGGAATTGGCACTGGTCCACATTCCCATTCTGTCCACAATCCCTGTTCCAACGTTACCGCCGTCCTAACCACGCCTTTTTCTGCTTGTGCTGCAGGATGGAGTCGAGGACCCTGCATTGCATTTAGTTATCCTGCTCATTCATCTCCTCCAGTCTAGACCAGCTTCTCCACCTTTCCCTGCCCTTTTTGTCCTAATGAGTCTTAGAGGGTCAGGCCTTCTGTTCTGTAGAGTGCCCCTCAACTCATTTTAGAAAGCATAAGCCCTGTGAACAGTGGGAACCTGATGTTTTCTCCTGACCAGACCCAAGACCCATGCTTTCTTGATAGGAATACTACAGAAATGACTCCATGACTTCATTTCTTAAAAAAAATAAAATACATTTTTATTGATTTCAGAGATGAAGGGAGAGGGAGAGAAAGATAGAAACATCAATGATCAATGATGAGAAAGAATCATTGATCAGCTGCTTCCTACATGCCCCACAATGAGGACAGAGCCTGCAACCTGACCCGGAATCAAACCATGACCTCCTGGTTCATAGGTTGATGCTCAACCACTGGAGCCACTACGACTAGAGCATTCCTTCATTTCTTGATCAAGTTAGTGTCTGCTAGGCTCCTCACTTCCAGGTCACCATCTCTCATTTCTAATTAATACATGCCTTGTAGGGAGATTTTATGAAATGATACCCAAACCCTCATCTTCATCAAAGATCGGCCCATCAGCTTCAATGTCCATTGACAGTTTCTATCTGAATCAAACACCACTATGGTAATTGCCAAATAGGACTGCGCCCTCTCCTGCCCCCCCCGTCCCCACCCTCCCTACCCCCCTCCCCCATCATTCCTCCTACCATTTATTAGTTGGCATTCTACTATACAGAGACCTTCCTTTCTCCCTCATGTTTATGTCAGGATTAGCTCATGGATTCCTATTTCATGCGATTAGTTAAAATCTGTAATATTATTATTTAGTTTTGTGTTCAAATTGTCCCAGATTGGGCCACACAGACCCGAGTCAAGATGCTTCCTGTGTCCTTCAACATGTCCCCATCATTCTCAGAGCATTTTCTTATTTCCTGGCACAATAACACATTCTGGGTTCATCGGTACTTTTCTTGCTCCAGCTCGGGAACCAACCATTTCTCTGAGGTTCCTTTGAGTGGAGAATAGTATTTAGACACAGAGATCAGCTGCTCAGGGGGTTCTCTCAAAAGGTAGAGCTAGGACATCCCTATACATACAGCTGCTTTTCACTGTTCACAGGCTTACACTTGTTAAAGTTTCCACCAACACTGGGTTAGTGAGTGCTGAACCATTGTCCTATAGAAAATACAGGCTTAGGTTCCTGTGAGGCTCTGGTTACATTTTTACCCACCAATCAATTCATAACTTTGTTTTATGGGGTTTTATGTGTAAAGACACCTTATTGAATTATATTGTTGACATTGAACTCAACAGCACTGTAATTCATGCCTGAACAGAGCTTATCTAACACGCTGTTTCTCCTTAAGACACATCGAACCTTTCTCTCGCTTGGTAACAGGAGAGGGCACTTCAGCTGCACCTGGGGTTTGTTTTAAACAGTAAACTCACTAATCAAGAATACAGAAAGGAAAACAAAGAGGCCCTGTGCAGGCTGCGTTTGCAGGATGAAGGCTGAAGCAAAAGAGTGGAGGGCCCCTTTTGAGCTCAGCTGGGAACATGCCCTTTGAACAAGGAAAGTTTCACATCACCCTGTGCATGTCTGTGAATGACCTTGGAAGTGCTGTGAGTGTTTATGTTGGGGACTGCAAACACATTTCAGCGAGTAGGAGAATTTGCAGATATGGAATCTGTGAGTAATGGGGATTAAACTCATACCTCTCAATAGCAAAAAAACAAACAATCCTATCAAAAATGGGCATTTTTCCAAAGAAGATATACAGATGGCCAACAGGTACATGACGGGAGCTTCATATCACCATCATCAGGAAATGCAGATCAAAATCACATTGGCTGTCACCGCACACCTGTCAGAATGATTGTTCCAAGCAATCACAAGTGTTGGTGTGGATGTGAGGTAAAGGGAACCCTTGCCCGCTGTTGTGAGAGTGTAAACTGGTATAGGCACTAATGAAAACAGTCTGGGAGTTCCCCCACATTGAAAAATAGAAGTACCATCTGACCTAGCAATTCCATCTTTAAGTATTTATCCAAAAGAGATGAAAATGCTATGAGGAAAAGATATATGCACCCCCATGTTCACTGCAGTATTATTTATAATAGCCAAGCTATGGAAACAACCTGATGGGTAATATAATATATATATATATATATATATATATATATATTATAGGTATTATCCTGCCACTTGCAACAACATGGATGGACTTCAAGGCTAATATACTGAATGAAATAAATTAAACAGAGAAAGACAAATACCATATGATCCCACTTACTAGTATATGTGAAATCTTAAAAAATAACAACAACCAAACCAAACTAAAAGCCCTGAACACAGGGAGTAGATTGGCCAGAGGTGGTTGGAGGATAGGTGACATGAGTGAAAAGCGTTCATACTCACAAACTTCCAGCTATAAAATGGGCAGGTCATGGGGATGCTTGTACAGACGGTGACTTTAGTTAATAATAGCGTATTGCATGTTTGAAAGTTTCTAAAAGAGTCAACCTTAAAAGCTTTCATCACAAGAAATGAAACTTGGGAACTATGAATGGTGATGGTTAACTAGACTGATTGTGCTGATCATTTCAGAATATATACAATATTGAAATTAATGCTGTTCACTTGTAACAAATAGCGTGTTACAAGCCAATTACATCTAAATTTAAGAAAGGCCTTGCTGGTATGGCTCAGTTGGTTGGAACTTTGTTCCATAAACTGGAAGGTTTCAGGTTTAATCCCTGGTCTGGGTGTGTCCGGGAGGCAACTGATCAATGTTGCTCTCTCACATCATTGTTTCTCTCTCTCTCTCTTAAAAAAGAAAAAGAAAAAGTATTTTAAGGTTAAAAATCATATTTTTCCTGTATACATACCATGAACATATAATACACCACATACAGACACCCATACTATTCCAGTATCTATCTGTGTAAATATATTTTAAAAGCATGAGTTCATTTCAATTCTTTTTATTACAATCCAAGCCGCACGATCCTTTGTAGCCTTCCTCTTTTCAGTCGATAAAACACCTCTCTGATGGCACAAAGCTCTGCTTCCACCAAATATATTTGCTTATTTGCTCAGTCAATTTATCTTCTTGGCCCGCAGCCTCCGAGCTGAGTCCTCAGTGCTTCTGTGCAGCCTCTGCCCACATGACCTCACTCCCTCTTCGCCAGTGTGCTGATCCCTCTGTGAAGAGAGCACACCAAGGGGCAAAGGGAAACAGTCAACCCTTGCTATCATACATGCCCTGTGCAGGGAAAGCATTTCATACTCATTTTACAGGAGTAGCTCAAAGAAGCTGAGCATCTTGCCTGAGGTTGATAGCAAGTAACTGCAAGAGCTGAGGGAATGAAATGTGCTGGGCCTTAGAGTAGGGGGTTCTCATTTCTGTTTGCACACTCAATCCTGGGGAAGCTTTTCAGAAAGACTAATGCTCAAACCTACCCTAGGCAAAGAGCAGGGAACCTCTGGGGATGGGATGCTGGCAGTGTTTGCTTGAAGCTCTCCAGGGCACCTCGATGTGTAGCCAGGGCTGAGAGCCACTGTGTTAGGGCCACGTGATCCCAGACCAAATCCTCACTTGCTACTTACCTGGGGTTTGTTTTAAACAGCAAACTCGACAATCAAAAACACAGAAACGAAAACAACGAGGCTGCACCATCTTGAGCAGTTGAGCCTCAGTCTAGGCAACTGTAAAATGGAATTTAGTAACAGCTTCCTAGATTGTTCAGTCTTTCCCTGTCGTATTTGTATGCTATGAGCATCATCAATCCAAAGGTCTCCCAACCCCTCCCTGATCATCATGACTCTGTCACCCTCCACCTGGTCCAAAGAGGCCATCGGATTCATCTCTTTTGGGGTCCTTCTCCCTCCCTCCCCATTTTTTATCACAGTGCTTTTCCTTCTTCTTGCTCACATGTTCCCAGCTCTTTTCAAATGTCACCTTCTCCTGGAAGCCCTCCTAAATTGACTGAGATCTCACTATCTCCCTTCCTGAGCCACAATATTTAAACCTTTTTTTTTTTTTTGGTGGTAAAATACATATACCAAGTTTGCTACTTAACCATTTTTAAGTGTGCAGTTCAGTGCCATTAATTGCATTCACCATGTTGTAGAAACATAATGTCTTCAAGATTCACCCTTGCTGTAGCCAGTGTCAGAATTTCATTTCTTATTACGGCTGGGTGCTATGCCATTGTATGGATAGAGCACATTGTGCTTATTCATTCATCTGTTGATGACACTCGGGTTGTTTCTCCCTTTTGGTTATTGTGAATGATGCTTCTATGAACATCAGCATAAGGTTTCTGTTTGAATCTCTGCTCTGGACCAGGCTTTTAAAGACAAAGTCCTAAATAGAGTTGTTCTGTTTTTAGATCATTGTGTGTGTAAGTTCTTTCGCCTCCACAGACTGCATCTTACATTTGTCCTGGGTCCCTCAGCACTGTCGGGCTGGTGGTTCCTCAGGGAACGTGTGCTGATTGATAGGGTGTGACATCCAGGTAGGAGGGGGGTGATGTGTTGGTCACAGGCCATGTCCGGGGCCAGCCTCTAACAGCCAGGCTGATTCCAGCCCAGTTTCTGGGTTGAGGGAGGTTGGAGAGAGGTGAAGAAGAGCGATCTGCAGCCAGGACTGGCACGCTCTCCCCAGTGTTGATTTGGCTTCTCCGTAAAAGAGACATACACTTGTAGGTTTTTATTAAGACTCCTTCCTTAGAGCATGAAGTTAGCCGTCTTTTCAAAGCCCCCTGCAAGTTCCCACCTGTCAGGCGGGGTCACACCTCCCAACTTTTGTTCTTGTAGTTCTCCCTTCCCAGAATTCCCTTTACCCCTTTTCCCTCTGGCTGCTTGCTACTCACAGTTCAAGGCTAAAACGCCGCCTCCAGGAAGCCTTCTCGGACCCTGTAACTGCGTCAGTTGCCCTACTTTGATGTACCCACAGCATCTGTACTTAACCCATGTTTGGCATATACGGATGAGTTATAATTGCTGACTCACTTCTAGTCTCCCCCCATTGCCCACCTACCATTCCATAAAAGGCATTCCTGAAGGTCTTTCTTCTTTGTACTACTCATCAGAGGCACACTGCCCAGCACTCAGCAGGCCTTCGATAAGAATCTGTGCAATAAAGGGGTATGACTATAAAAGATCTCTGAGTTTGATGTTTAAATGTTGTTTTTATTTGCTTTTTCAAAAAAGTAATATATCCACATGATCCAAAAGTCAGTCTCTGGCACTCCTGTCCTTAGCCACCCACATCCCCTCTCCTTTTCACCCTGTTCTGCTCCGTTTTCCTCCATTTCATAATATATCTTGAAGATAATTCTGTCATCACATGAAGACTGTCCCATTTTCCTACACAGCTGTGTAAATTCATTGTTTAGATAGATCGTCATTTCTTGAACCAGGACTCTATTGGGGACATTTAGGTTGTTTCCAATTTTTCGCTAATGCTAGCAAGGCTTCCATGAATTATCTTACCCCCATGTCACTTGCGGCATATATGATCTACAGGGCAGCTCAGCGAAATTGCTGTCACAGAGGATGTGAATGTGTAAGTGGGGAGTGAGGGTAATTGCTCTCCAAGGAGGTGGCTAATTGCTATTAAAGATCTGGTGGTTTGGAGAGTTTGCCCATCAAATACTTGTCTAGAAGGCAGCTGAGTGACTTCCAAGAAAAATGTTGATCCAGGTTGTCTTCAAGCAGCTTATAGGATTGTTAGCAGCAGCGTTCTCAGCATCACCATCATCATGGTCATTGCCACCACCACCACCACCATCATCATTATCATCATCATCATCATTATCATCATCATCTAAAAGTCCTTGAAATATATTGGGTAACTGACAGTTTCCCAGGCTTTCCAGGGAACAGACACTATCCTTCTCCTCAGGGAACTTCTGTTCCCAGAAGGCACCACCTCCGTCTGTCCGGGGTCCGCAGGGTTCAGCGACCTCAGGCAGGAAACAGGAATGTGTGTTAGACGTCAGGGTGAGCCAAGCAAGGTGGTGAGAGTCAGAGTTGTTTAGGGGCTGCTGGAAGCAGAGCCTGAGACACAGATTTGGGCACGAAGCTTATTTGAAAGATGGTCCCGGGAAGCAGGTGCCAGGGAACTAGGAGACTGCGACAGGGAAAGAAGAAGGATCCTATCTGAGTTGCGGCTGCAAGGCCACTGCTGTAGACAGAGATATCCTGAGAAGGGGACAGGCTGTTTCCTAAAGGGCCGATCTCCAACTGACTGGAGGTGCTCCTCTGTACTTCCAGGCTGTGAGCTGGACCAAATGGGCTCCTGGGATGTTGGGGAGAGTTGGGGGGAGAAAGCAGCTGCCTCAAGGAGGCATGAGTCTGAGTTTACACAGAATGGCTCACCACAGGGGGCTGAGACCGGACCTGTGCCCAGGAGATGCGATGCAGGGAACAGGGGCAAATGCATTAGACCAATGTTAGAGGTGGGGTGATACCTGGGAAGGTGGCCAGTTCGTTGCTGATCAGCCCAGAAGCCTCTGGAAGAGTGAGCAAGCCGCAGGAGCTGAGATTTATTGATCTGGGATGAGAAGTCAACCTTGGCTCCAAAGCCTTTCATTTTGTTTCAGATAACACAACGACGAAGACTCTTCCTTCTGTCAGGGATGCCATGATGGTAGATGGTGTCTCAAGTTCAAGTTGTGACCACGTTCTACACTGCTCCCAGCCCAAGTCCTTCCCACTGATGCCCAAAGACAATGACATGTGACATCATCCCCTTATGGATGAGATCCTCAAGGGATGGCACCTTGTGGTGGCTTAGAGGGACCTTTAGAGAAGCATTCCTAAATTTCTTTTTTAAAAGTATTTTTTAATTGATTTTGGAGAGGAAGGGAGAGGGAGAGAGGGATAGAAATATCAATGATGAGATTCATTGATTTGCTGCCTCCTGCATTTCCCCCCCACCCCCCATTGGAAATTGAGCCCTCAACCCAGACACATGCTCTGACCAGGAATGGAACTATGACTTCCTGAGATCAACCACTGAGCCATGCTGGCCGGGCTGATTCCTATATTTCAATTAAGAATTGCATTTGGTTGCTAGTAGGAGAGATTCAAAATGGTAACATCTTGCCTGGCTATACAGCTCAGTTGTTGGGTGTCATCCTGTTCATCTAATGGTCACCAATGCAATTCCTGCTCAGACACATGCCCGGGTTGCAGGCTCAATTCCCAGTTTGGGGCGTGCAGTAGGAGCCGATGGATGTTACACTCTCACATTGATGTTTCTCTCCTCTCCTTTCCTCTCTCTCTAAAAATCAATAAATTATTCTTAAAAAAAAAAAAGGAAGACAACAACTTCATGAGGTAGACCTTTGTTTCCTCTTCTATGACTCAACCATATGAACTCTTTCTTCCTTCCCTCCCTTCCTCCCTCTCTCCCTCCCTCCCTCCTTCAATCCCTCTCTTTTGTTGTTAATCCTCCCCCGAGGATATTTTTCCATTGATTTTTAGGAAGAGTGGGAGAGAGAGATAAAGACAGAGAGAAACATCAATGTGAGAGAAACATGGATTTGTTGCCTCTGTATAAGCAAGCCCCAACTAGGGCCTGGGTTGGGGAGGAACCCACAATCAAGGTACATGCCTTTGACTGGAATTATATCTGGGATCCTTTGGTCTGCAGGCTGACACTCTATCCACTGAGCCAAACCAGCTAGGGCCAGCTTTCTTTTTTAAAAAAAATATGTTTATATTGATTTCAGGGAGAAAGGGAGAGGAGGAGAGAGAAACATCAATGATAAGAATAATTGATCTGCTGTCTCCAGTGCGCCCCCAACTGGGAATCAAGCCCAAAACCTAGGCATATGGCCTGACCAGGAATCAAACTGTGACTTCCTGGTTCATAGGTCGAAGCTTAACCACTTAGCCACACTGGCTGGACTCCTTCCAGCTTTCTGTTTCTCCATCCTTTGCATGGGTTTTCATCTTTAGGGATACCTCATTGTCCAAGATGGCAGCTGGAAGAATTGTGAGAGGGCAAAGGCACCTGTTAGCTCAATCAGGATCCTTTATTTTCCCTGAACCCCAGCCCACCCCAGCCCCAAAGATCAGCTACCCTGCTCTAAAGGGGGTATGGAAAACATTTGCCACTTCCAACAAACAGCAGTATAAAGGGAAGAAGAGGAGGGCAGATATGAAATGGGAAGAGCGGCCTCAATATAGGGCCCAGAGCTCTCTTGGTCCCCAAAGGAACTGGTTCCGATCCTGGGTCGGGGAAGAACCTGGAATGAAATTCCACCTGCTCAGCTTTCAAATGGTGGTGGTGATGAAGGTGACAGTGATGCACGGGGTGCTGGTGGTTTAAGACAAGTGGCCCAGCTGACAGCATTCCCACTTGGGAAAGCAGGTCATGACTGTCGTCTTGCTTGAAGCCTCTTCTATGACTCAGCCATATGAGCTCTTACTACTTTCCTCTTGTCTAGGCAGGGGACATTCAGACTTTCAGGGATCAGTGGCCCTCTCAGAAGGTGGCAAAAGGATGGGGAGGGATAAAGGTCGGACAGCTGCACACTTATAAGAGTTTGATTCCCCCAGAAGAATCAGCCCAACCCCTATCAATGCCCAGTCTTGATTTAATGGACTTCAATGAAGAATAGGGAGGGGACCTGAGGGTCTCTCACCTCCCCCTTTCAGGGGAGGGCTCAGGGCAGGACTCCTGAGGTAGAGCCTCACCTGCCTGACAGAGGCAGCCCCTTTCTGACCTCTAAAAATTATGATTGAGGTGGGGACGACTACCCACTCATGGGGTAAAGTCTCCGTTTTCATGCTTCTTGCACAAGACTTAGTGTTCATCACCACCCCCAGTGCTTAAAACATTAACCAGAGCCCCATCAGGAGATGCTCTGGGGGCATTGGCCCCACCAGGCTCTGAGGACTGCCCTCCACAGAGAAGAGTTGCTGATGTGGACTTCAGTGCCCTCTGCCCAGGGCCTCTGCCCAGCTCCCACTCCCTGGGCCCTACATGCCTCGGTCTGTCTCCTAGACCCCACACCATTGCTCTGAGCTGCTTTTAGCATAGAAGTGCCAGGTTTGTCCTCAGAATGCAAGAAGAATGAGGAGATGAAGGAGAAAGCTGCGAATAGGCACAGCCACGTCTTTTGGCCTGGCCTCGACACCTGTGTGCCTTAGGCAAGTGATAGAAACCTTTCTGGGTCTCATTTGTGAGGTGGGAATAATTAGATGTATCAATGGATGGATGGATGGATCTAAAAGCTTTGCAAATCTAAAGTGAGATCATGAGCATTTACAAATTGCTGAAGGTAGGGAATAGTACAAGAGAATGTTTAACTACCTCCTGGCTTGGCTTCCTGTATCAGCATTTGGACAGTCTCATATGCTGAGGGATGACATTCTAGCTCTAAGTCTTGGATGCCAGGAATGCCACAGTTGTAGCTTAGTTAGATTTTTGCAATCATTCAAAAGTTTCTGACAATTTCAACACTAATCTATAATATTGGGAATTGCCCAAAATATTTTAGAAAGGTCATTTTGCCACTTTTCAAATATGACAAGTATTTTTCAGTTAAAAATACATATCTTAAAAATTATTAAAATTATATTATAGAGTTTATTTTAATGAAACATTTATAATGTGTAAAGACTCATTTTGAGGTTTTCCAGTATAGCTACTACTTATTTTTTAAGGAAAAACATGATTCGTTGGACAAATTAAAAATAACACGTTTAAACTAAGGATTGAAAGTGTTTTAAAGTGGATGGATGTTGATTTATACATTAGAACATCAACAATTGTCTGGAACTGTTTTAGGATGCTATGTGTGGAATCCTTACATTCCACTTCATGGGAAATCAGTGGGTCCCTGTCACCCCTTGGCTAGTGTGGTTTCTATGTGATGAGAGATATGTTTTCTTTTTTAAAAATACATTTTTATTGATTTCAGGAAGGAAGGGAGAGGGAGAGATAGAAATATCAATGATGAGAGAGAAACATTGATTGGCTGCCTCCTGCACGCCCCCCACTGAAGAATGAGCCCACAATCCAAGGATGTGACCTCCTGGCTCCACCACTGAGCCATGCCAGCAGGGCAGAAAGACATTTTCTTAATGTCTCCTCAAAACCTAGTATAGCTGTGCAAAGGCTACATACTATATAATAAAGAGGAAATATGCAAATTGACCATCACTCCATCACAAAGATGGCTGCCCCCACAGCTGAGGTCAAGTTCCCATAAGGAGCCTTAACAAGCAATCAGCAGGGACCTGAGGCTACACCCTACCCCACCCCCATGGGGCTTGAAAGAGGCTCTCAGGCCATGCCCCCCACCTGGCAGGAATTGACAGGGGACCTCAAGGTGCGCTTCCCGTCCTGGTGCTGGCTAAGAGACCTCAGGCTGCACCCCCCACCCAGTGGGGTTTGACAGGGGATCTCAGGCTGTGTCCCCCACCTGGTGGGACTTGACCAAGAACCTCAAGGCATGTCCTTTGCCCCAGTCTGGGCTGGGGGACCTCAGGCCACACCCCCTGGCCTAGCATCAGGTCAGGGGACCTGAGGCTACTCACCCTGCCCAGCAGGGCTTGACAAGAGTGGGACTGGCCGGGTCTGGATCTAGCCCAATGAGGGGGGAGGGGTGGCTGGGTCTGGGTCTCACTTGATTTTGAGGTGTATGTGGGTGGGTGGGGACTTGAGACTGGGTCCTGTGATGTGACCCAGACTCTGACAAGAGGAAGTTTTTCATATACATTTTACTAATTTTCTTTCATCTCTGACATTTTTATTATAGAGAAAGGGCAAATAGCAATATTAAATTATTTCCTTTAATTAATCCCCTTTTAATGTGCACAAATTTTGTGCACCCCAAGTTACTAGTTTCCAATGAAAGCAAAGCCAAATTGGAAAGAATCAGCCCTTTCTTGTTTTGCTTTAATAGTATTTTTGAAGGATACAAGAAACCTTGTTGTGCTTTTAAATAATTTTGATCAGATGAATGCAAATGAAGGGCCTGGTGATGAGCACTTTGAGGCAATTGGATTCTTATCTTCAGTCTCAGTATTTTTTCCCTCCTTTTCCTAACGAGGTAAACAGCCATCAGGATAGACCTCAGACAGTAAGTGACAATATCTAAAAACTATTCAAAGTTGTTGAATGGTCAAAAAATTCTTACCAACTATCATGTGTGGCCAAGTAAGAAGTTGAACCCCCCAGAGGCTGAGTCACAAGAACCACACATTCACTCTGCAAACACTCACTTCCTTGGGCAGAGGGGGGAGGAGGCTTTTAAATGTGTTTCAACTTACTTTTGAATAACTAATATGGTTAGGTAGTTTTTTTTATTTATTTATTTATTTATTTATTTATTTAAACAAAAAATTTCTTTTTTTTAAATATATTTTTATTGATTTCAGAGAGGAAGGGAGAGGAGGAGGGAGAAACATCAATGATGAGAGAGAATCATAGATTGGCTGCCCTCTGCACCCCCCACACTGGGGATGGAGTCCACAACCTGATTGGGAATTGAGCAGTGACCTCCTGATTCATACGTAAGTCGATGCACAACTGCTGAACCATGCTGGCTGAGCATGGTTAGGGGGTTTTAAATGCAGAAACTATAAGAACAAAGTGGAGTTGCTGGGACAGAGTGAATGTGCATTTATAATTTCAATAGCTGCTGCCAAGTTGTTCTTAGAGGGTTTGGTTCCAATTTCCATGCTCAGCAGGAAGACCTGAATGCTATTTCTACACATCTTTGCCAAGTAACCTTTGATCCTGGCCAACCTGATATGTGAAAGTGATATGTCAATGCTAATTTAAATGTGCGATTCTCTTATTGCAGGTGAGGTTGGGCATCTTTTCAAATGTTTAAGAGTCATTTGAATTTCATCCTAGCTGGTTTGGCTCAATGGATAGAGCATTGGCCTATGGACTGGGGGGTCCCGGGTTCAATTTTGGTCAGAGGCACATGCCCAGGTTGTGACCTATCAATCATTCTCTCTCATCATTAATGTTTCTACCTGTCTCTCCCTCTCCCTTCTCCTTTAAAATCAATAAAAATATACTTAAAAAAAAGAGTCATTTGAATTTTCTTTCCCTGTGGTTTGTCTGTTGATATTCTTTGCTTACTTTTTTCTATTGAGAGTTGCAGGTTTCTTCTTATTAATTGGTAGGAGCTCTTTATATGTTAGGGAAATTCACTGTATGTTTTGATATTAACTATAGATACTTCTTCAAGTTTGTTGTTTGTCCTTTGGTTTTGTTTATGATAGCTTCTGCATTCAGAAACAAAAAAAATTTGTTTGGAGTTGAATTTATCAAGCTTCTATTTTATGACTTCTAGGTTTTGTGTCATAATCAGAAAGGCCTGTGGACTGAAGGGTCCTGGGTTCAGTTATGGTCAAGGGCATATGCCTGGGTTGGGGGCTCGATCCCCAGTAGGGAATGTGCGGGAGGAAACCAATCAATGATTCTCTCCTATAATTGATGTTTCTATTTCTCTTTCCCTTTCCCTTCTTCCCTGAAATCAATAAAAAAATATATTTTTAAAAAAGGCCTTCATAATGAGGAAAGTATTTATTTTTAAATATAGTTTTACTATTGACAGTCTCCCATTTTTCTCCTTTGGCCTCCGTCCTCCCAGCCCTTCTCCACCCTCCCCCAGGTCTTCACTATCCTATTGCCCGTGTCCATGGGCTATGCATGTCTACACTAATAAAAGAGAAAGATGCAAATCGACCGTACCTCTGTGAAGTTCCCAGCCAATCAGGAGTGAGTATGCAAATTAACACATCAATTTGCATATGCAGACCCAGAGCGAAGACTGAAGGCTCTGGCCAGAGTGAAGACTGAAGACTAAAGACTAAGAGGCTTGGCTTCTCTGCTGTGGCTGGAGTGAAGACCTGGGTCCCAGGTGCCAGAAGAAAACCAGTGCCGGCAGCCAGGGGAAGAAAGACCTATTGCACGAATCTTTGTGCAACAGGCCTCTAGTAAGTATATAAGTTCTTTGGCTCATCTCTTCCTTGGTTTATCTCTTAGGAAAGTAATTATTTAATGTATTGACATTGAAAGGAACTGAGATGGCGATAGATGCCATCACCTTCCTTAACAAAAAGTCCCAGGCTCAAAGACTATGAGAGAACTGGGCTTCCACAGGTCTTGGGCTGGTATAAGCTGACTTACTCCAGCCATTGCATTAAACCAGTGTGAAGACTGAGTGGGGCCTGGAGGAGTAAGGTCTACACAGATTTGGTGTAGAAGCAGCTCACCTGCCTTCCCTTAGGGAACAATGCTCAGGCACTCCCAGGTGAAGGGGAAGCTCAAGCGGAGCCCTGTTTCTACAGGCTGCACCTCCTCCCTGACTGCTGGGAAGGAGGGGAGAGTCTGGCCGAAAGGAGGGTGGGAGGCAGATCCCCCATGGGGCGCAGGGGAGTTGTCTGACCCACAGCAGGAGGGAGGGCAGACAACGGGGGAGGTGCTGTCTGTTCCACCATATCCTCTGGCCTCACCCTCTCCTGCAGCCTCTTCTCTGACAGAATATGCTGCCAGGGCCCAGCATCCTCCTCCTGAGCTTAGTCCTGTGACTCCTGTGTTAACACTTGCACTGCTAAGAAGCTGGGCCTTGTTGGGTGACCTAGGAGCTCAGATGCCAAAGCATCAGGGCCTGTCCCACCAACAGGGCCCTTCCAGGCTGCACGGGCTGCAGCAATATGTTCCCATGGCCCTATAGTTTTCTAAAAATTGCATTTTGAATTATTTCTCTAAGAGTGGTGCTCTGAAATTGTTTGAGCTTCAGGCCCCATAATCCACTGCTGATCTACATGTCAGCAACTCTAATGGTGGGATGTCAGGCAAGCTAGAGGCAACCTTCTTTTGGGGTCTGGGAACGTTCCTGCCAGCTCCCAAAACACATCAGGCTAGTGATACCAGCTCAGTCAAAACCCAGCAGAGCAATGCTGGTCTTTGGTCACCGAGCCTGGCCCGCTGTACTTGCTTTGCTGAGAGGATGAAGGAATGAGTGAATGAATGGTGTGCCCGGACTCTGCCAGAAGAGTGCAAGCAGGGAGGCAACTCTTGGCTGCTTACCTGCCTCTGATCCTTCTCAGAGGACCCGGGGGTGAGAGCCGCCCATGCAGCCAGGAGCTGCTGGCTCCCTCCTCCTCCAGCCCAGCTCAGCAGCCACTTCCTCTTGGCTTCAGTTTGAGGTGCAGGTGCCCCTCGGTCACGGGGTGGGGTGGGTGGGTGGGAGGTGGACCAGGGCCCTGTGTGTTTATTCTCCTGGGCCTGAGTAAGCAGGTGGTGTCCTTGAGTGAGAAGTGTTCTGAGGTGGGGTGTGTGTTTTGGGAGGAAATGTGGGGGATGGTGGATGTTTCTGAGAGGGAAGGAGAGGGGAGCAGCACTCCACTGTCCACATACACGTTCCACCTGCCTCCTCCCACACGCTTTCGGGTGGGGTTCCCCTTCTTCCCTTCCTGTCTGCCACCCCTGCCATCCAACCAGTCCCAAACAACCAGCTGGTCCAGATACTCCCTGATGAGTGTGGCCCAAACTTCAGTTCTGTTTCCTGGGGTTCGTGGATGGGATTAGCCACTCCTGTTGCCCGTTCCTCGTTCTCTCCAAGGCCCTGTAATTCCTGCTCCCACATCATTCTGGGAGCACCTTCCTGAAGGGATGGTGCTTGCTCCCTCAGACTGGGAGCTCTCTGTTCTCGAACAGCAGCTGCCATTTAGGTAAAAGCATTCATGCAGAGAACAGACTGGTGGTTGCCAGAGGGGAGGTGGGTTGGGGGACTGGGAGAAAGGGATGAAGGGATTAAGAAATGCAAATTGATAATTGCAAAATAGTCAGTAATATGTATGGTTCCAGGTGGGGACAGGAAATATTGAGGGGAACACTGTGTAAGTATCTGATTGTCTAACCCAGGGGTTGGCAAACTGCAGCTCGTGAGCCACATGCGGCTCTTTGGCCCCTTGAGTGTGGCTCTTCCACAAAATATCATGGCCTGGGTGAGTCTATTTTGAAGAAGTGGCATTAGAAGAAGTTTAAGTTTAAAAAATTTAGCTCTCAAAAGAAATTTCAATTGTTGTACTATTGATATTTGGCTCTGTTGACTAATGAGTTTGCCGACCACTGGTCTAACCACTAAGCTGTACCCCTGAAACCAGTACAAAATAACATTGAAGAGAAATTGTAATTGAAAAGTAGAAAAAGAGAAGAGGGGTCGGGTGGAGCCTGTGACTCACAGACAGGGATCTCTTAATCAGCATATGGGTTTTCTCCCCCTTCTGTTTTTGTTTCATTGAATTTTTTTAGAGAGAGGGAGGGAGAGAGAGAGAGAAACATCAATGTGAGAGCGACACACTGATGGATTATCTCCACACTTGTCCTGAATGGGGATCAAACCTGTGACCTCCCAGTGCCTGGGACGATGCTCCAACCAGCTGAGCCACCCGGCCAGGGCCCCCTTTCTTTTTAAAAATGGATACATTGTTACTAGGTTATACTTTAACATGCTTCCACATTCCAGAGGTGCAAGAGTGCTGAGTGACATTTAAGCTCTCCAGCCCTGTCCTTTCACCATTCAGGGCCCCTCCTTCCAGGGAGCATTCTCACTACCACCCCCTCAGCAGCCGCGAGTGACACGGGGGAGTGAATGTGTTCATGCAGGCTCGGACTTTCCTTTTTATTAGAAAAAAAGGCGTGTGCAACCCCTTCAGGAAACCGGCAATATCGTTCATGCTGACAAACTGCATGCCTCCCCCATGACGCAGCGAGTCTTCTGGTCCAAGTTCCTTTCAACGGCAGTGCACTTGTTTGCTCATCCCGAGGCTCAGCGCAGCCTCGAGTATCAGAGTCAACACTGGAAAGATCCAGAATGCCCTGGAAGGCAGGCGGGATGAATCAGTGGTTCACATTCGCACAGTGATGAGAGTGAGCGCGTGGCTGGGGCGACCGTGAACACAGCCCGCACACGTGTCACTGCAGGAAGCCCGAGGAAAAGGGGCCTATTTCTCCCAAGTTTTAGCACAGCAATGAGGAGTCTACAGTGTTAGGTGTCAGCTAGTGGTTGCCTTTTGGGGGCGAGGAAGGAGTAACAAGCGGGGGAGGTATGCGAAGTGCTGCCAGTCCCCACCTGGGCAATTGTAGCCTGTCCGGGGACTACGCTACACTAGAATTGAGGACTCACCAAAAAATGGGGGTGACATCGTAGCAGAGGGGAAGCATCGTGTCTGAGAAGCATGGTGAGCCTCACAGGGCTGAGGAGTTGGAGGATCAGCCCCCAAATGGCCTTCCCAGCATGTGGGCCTGAGCCGTGCCAGGGAAGCAAAGGAGATGGTGAGTCACACCCAGGATTTGAGTCAAGAGCCTTTCTGTTCAGTTCAACAGATGCCAAGTGCCTTCGGGGGCACGGGTCTCAGTTCTCCGGGGATCCAAGCAGAACAGGACTTGCCTCTGTTCTCAGGAAGCGCACAACCTGGTGGGAGAAAGAGGTAGCATGTAGAAAAACAGTCAGCATGCAACAGGATACAGGCCAGCAGGGAGGCGCGTGCCCATGCACGGAAGCCCAGAGGAGAGGCATCTGACCTGACCTGGGAGATGGCACACGAGAGTCAAGGCCTGAATGGCCACCAAGAACTACAGGCGAGCAGAAGGGTCCCCACAAGAGGGCCCAGGTAGGGGCCCAGCGTGTGCAGAGACTCAGCGGGGCGGGAGGGGGCATGGTACTTCGGAACCGCATTTCCTCTGGAGCATTACGTCTGTGCAGGACAGTGGGGCGGAGGCGAGAAACGGGCAGGGCAGGGCGGGGCCTGCCCTGAAGAGCTTGGTTTACCTCTTGGACAGACTCTTCTTCCTGCCTCCTTCGCCCCGTCTCCCTCCCTACTCTGCCTTCCTTCCCTTCTTCCCTTCCTCTTTTCTTCCACTTTTCCTTTTCCTATTATAAAACCTAAAATAACTTTGGGATATGCACAGATCAAGAGGTAGAGCAGGGAAGACAGGAACTTTGCTGATCCCCATTTCCCCAGGGCTCATCCAGGGACCTGACTATTCAGTGGATGCTCAGAACACGTTTATTGATGGCTTGGGTCCTGGGAGGCACCCTGCAGGTACCCCAGGGGCAAGGCAGGCAGGGGATTGTCACTCTCAGATTCTCTATAACTAACCAGTCCCGGCAATTGTCATGGCCAGAAACTGCTGCAGAAATACCAAACCTTGGGCTGAGGGCGGGAATTCAGGGAGGCCTGCCTGGAATGAGTGGTGCAGCACTAGACCTGAGAGTCACAGCAGGAACGAGTCCCAGGGAGGGTTTCGGATAGGGGGACAGGATTCAGTGAGACTCAGAGGCAGGGGTGGGGGTGAGCTTGGGGTTGAATTTGAGGACCAAGAGCTGTAGGAGGGGAGAGGTGGCTGCAGAGCAGAGTAGGGGCATGTCCTGAAGGCTGGGGTAAGACTATGGGACTTTGGCCTGAGGCAGCAGGTTCTGCAAGATAAACTGTGCTGTGATACATTTTGTAGCAAAGAGAATGAATCCAGGGAAGCAGGAAGATGGGAGACATGCAGACATGTTGTCTCTGGCCTTCCCTCTTGGTCCCTTCTCCTCCCTCCACTCCCTAGTTCTTAAGGAAGCAGGCACTTTCCTGCCTGGCCCTGAGCCCGCTGCTGGCCCAGGAATGCACAAGTCCTTAGCACTGTCACCTGCTCTGGTCATTCCTGCCCAGAAATCCCCAGCAGACCCTGGATCGGCAGCTCAGACTCCATTTTCCTTTCTCTCACCTGGGTCTTCTGCTGGCTTCTCTGGCCCCAGCCTGCCAGCCCTTTCCTTCCTCCTTGGGGCTCTCATCTTTCTTCTTATTAAAAAAAAAATATATTTTTATTGATTTCAGGGAGGAAGGGAGAGGGAGAGAGAGAGACAGAAACATCAATGATGAGAGAGAATCTTTGATCAGCTGCGTCCTGCATACCACACACTGGGGATCAAGCCCAAAGCAACCCAGGCATGTGCTCTGACTGGGAATTGAACCATGACCTCCTGGTTCATCGGTCGATGCTCCAACACTGAGCCACACTGGCTGGGCTCATCTTTCTTCTGAAGCCACAGTTTCTTTGGAAATCTTCCCACCCTTCCTGGCCCCCCTTGAGTGTGCACAAGTGTGTGCCTCCAGCGTGCATCATTATCACGGACACCCCTCAGCTCTGTGACCCAGGCAGGAGGTCCCCTGACCCTGACACCGATGTTGAGGAACACGTCCAGGTGAGTACAGAGCCTGGTCTGATTTGTTCACCCCCAACCCTGGCACCCGGTAGACATTGGCTGAGTGGAAGAAGGTGGCAGATGCAGGTGCTGCAGGCCTCTCCAGGAAGGACTCGCTGCCCAGTAACAAGGCCTGGGGTGAGCCCATGATCCCACTGGTTAGCCTCTTTGGGGACCCCAGGCTGGGATGAGGGTGTGGAGGGTGAGGTGCCTAGCTCTCTGGATCGTGCAAGCACCTCCTTCCACTCTGTGCTCTATGCATCGCTCTCGCTGCTCTCTGGCCTGGCCTTACAGCTGGTGGCTGAGTACAGCAGTGGGTCCGGGGCCTTGCCATTTCGACTCCGCTCAGTCAGGGCTCCCTTCTGGGCAGCCTGTGCTCTAGAGTGCTCCATTGGGCAGGTAGAGAACTGTCAGATCTGCCCGATCTTGCTCCTGCCTGTTTCCCTGCCGGGAAGTCACTTCCCAGTGGCCCTGTCCGTGCCTAGCCTCAGCCCAGCAGCGGCTTCCCAGGGAACCTGACCTGACAGGCAGGTGCAGCCAGATTACAAAGGAATCCACACCCCTGTGAGCTCTGAAGCCCCATCCCGAGCCTAGTGCCGGCACACAAGGGGCTCAAGAAATCCCTGAGGCCCTGGCTGGTTTTGCTCAGTGGATAGAGCGTTGGCCTGCAGACTGAAGGGTCCCAGGTTTGATTCCGTTTAAGGGCACATGGCCGGGTTGCTGACTCCATCCCCAGTAGGGAGGCAGCCGATCAATGATTCTCTCTCATTGATGTCTCTCTCTCTCTCTCTCTCTCTCTCCAATAAAAACATATTTAAAAAAAAGAAAGAAAGAAAGAAAGAAAGAAAGAAAGAAAGAAAGAAAGAGAAATCCCTGAGGATGACTGAGTCCCTGGATGTCTGAGCATCTGCTGGGAGGCCAGGGAGTATCTATGTGGAACTTGCCAGATGCCTCCAGGTGGAGTTCCCATGGCGTCCAGGAAGGAATAATGAGGCGGAAAGGGCTATTTCCACGATTTAAACAGTCTCAGAGAGTTTATGCTTTTAGGTGAGATGTGGCCATGCAGGTTATATGAAATTGGAGCTTTTGCTTTTGGCAGGGACGATGTCAGAGCAGTGTGAAAACACTGGCTTATCTTGAGGTGAGCAATTGGCAGCTATGCAGAAACATGTTTTCACTGGGCAGCATGAGGTGGAGGAGAGGAGTGGGAAGGTCCATGACATTGGACTCTCACATCAGATGCCCTCAGGCAAATCCCCTACATCTCTGAGCCTCGGTTTCCCCAACTGTAAAGTGGGATCTAGCATGTCCTGTCCTGTGGGCATTCATGAGGCAGTAATGTAAAGAGTCCATTATAGATTCTAGCCCTGAGCAGAGTGGCAGCCACTGTTATCATCAACTAATTCTGGTAAAAACCTTTTGAAACATGGAGTTGCTGGGCCAGGAGGTATCCTTGGTGGCGACTGGCTCATGGCCTACAGGTCGGACAGAAACCGCTCACTTTGAGGATAAGCGAGGACTCCAATTCTGAGGCTGCAGCAAACAGGGATGTGAGCTGGGCCAGCATCCTGGGAAACAGGAACAAGCTGGCAGGGTCAAGCATCCTCAGGGTCTCAGCCCAGCAGAGCCTGGCGAGGAATGTGAAAATCCATAGGCACTTCAGCGTTAGGGTTTGGTCAGTGCTCCAGGATACTCGTGTCAGTCAGCCTTAGGGATAATGCATGCAAACGCTCTGCTCTCTGGACCCCCCCCCCCACCCCCGCCCGGAGGACCCACAGACCTGCCTTCTTAGAAAGAGGACTGTTCCCTTCCAGGAGGCAGAGGTGGCATATGCAGCCTGTGCACAGTCTCCTGTTCTGTGAAATTCACATCCACGTATGGAAAAAAGACTAGAAGAAAACATACCAAAGTACTTCTCACCACCCTTTTTTTACGGCGGGGGGGTGGGGACTGGGATAATGAGCAACTTACATTTTCTCCATGGCTTGATAATGTCAGTGGATGGAGGGTAGAGTGGAGGAAGTTGACAAAGATTTAAAAATGTAATGTCCTCAGAGTCCATTTAACTTGAGGATAAGGTTCTAGACTCAGCATTTCCCGATGAGCGAGAATCCACCACCAGCAAATGATTTCTAGAACACAGTGAAAGAAACCCTTTCAGGTGGGGAGTGGGTGGCCCAGGAAGCCTGAAAGATCATCTCAGACTCTCACTTACCCTTTTTTCCCACGCAAGGAGGAACATGGAGATGAGGGTCCCCTTCCTCACAGCACCGTGCTCAGGTGAGTTGGAGGCTTGGAGACAACCTATGGAGAGAGGTCTCTGCACTCTAACACCAGGCCCAGCTCTTCACTCTGGGGAGGAAGGGTCTGGACACCAAGGCTTTTGATAACTGAGCTTTCTCTCCACTTTCAGACAAACCTTGTTTACCCATGTCCAGGTGACCTTTAATGACCTTACTGGCTCTAAGCCTTACATATCCCCAAATTGTCTTCTCTCACATCCTTTCCCACTTGTATGTTTCCTTCACTGCACTGTTCTTTGCAAAGCATGCTGCCTATAATTCACACTACAGTGTAAAGGACCCCCGCTCTATATTACTGCGGGAGTCCTTTACACTGTATTTTACAACGGAATTCACTCTCTGGAGAAGTCAGTGTAGCTAAACCAGAACCCAGAACTGGAATCAGAAGCTTAAGTTTAAGTCTTGCCATTGCCTCTAAATTATTGGCTAACTTTGGGCAAGCTGCACTCTCTCTGAGCCTTAGATTCCTCATCTGTGGAAGCATAACAGGCCCTAAAAATTGCCCCCCCAACCCCCTCCCCAAATCAGTTCACAAGATATTCTTTTCTCTCTATTACCTAATTTCACACAAATCTCATGGTTACCTTGGCAGGAGGCCCTATTATTCTGACTGGCTTTTCAAAGCCCAGCTCAGATAATCCCTTCCCCAATAAACCCCTCCCCCCACCCCAGGTTAATCAGTCCATCCTGGGGCTGTAGGGCCTCCTCACCTGCCACTGGCTCTTGCCACTCAACCCCCTGCCTGACATCAAGGGCAGTGACCTCTCATTATCCCTTTGGTTCCCCAGGGCCTGGCATACAGTAGGTCCCCAGTGGCTGTTCCAATAACATTGAATGACACAAACTCATCCAGGTTCTGTCTTCCTCAGTGTTCCTTAGCTCCCCATGCAGGGCCTCTTCTAGAAACCAGGGAGGTGGGTGGTTGTGTCTTCACGGATCTCTGATGACAGTGCTGGGCAGGAGAGATCTAAGGGGGAGACCCAGGCCCTCTCTTTAGTGGTTGTCACCCTTATACCCACAAACACAGCTGGTTCAAACACCAAAGAACTTTCAATTGACTTACCCTGCCCTGGGCCAAATATCATATTACAAATGCCTGGCCCAGGGCTGGTACCCAGGAGGCACGCCTCTGATGCCAAATGCTAGTTCCTTACCCTCACCCCCCTTCCTTCAAAGGTGAAGGTAAGAAATGGATTTCTAATAAGTGCTTCTGTGATGGCAGAGTAGGGGTCCCACCCCACACAGTAACCCCAGGACCTAGGCCACTTTGCCGTGTATCCTAGTTGGTTTCTTGCTCTCAGAGTCTGGGTGCCCCTCTCCTGGAGGAGTTGGAGAGGCTGGGGAGGGGGTGGCAGCAGCTGGGTCACTTGCAGTGTGGGGACAAAGAGCAAGGCCTTAAAGCTGGGCAGTCCCTGACCCACCTTAGCAGAAGTGCCACCGGGCCTCTCAGGGCCCCCATGTCCTCATCCTGTAAAATGGGGATAATCAGAGTCCTCACTGGATTGGTGAGCAGCTTAGGAGAGAAAATATTTGTGAGGTAACAGGCAGAGCCACCTGGAATAGTAATCCCTGTGTTCATCTCCAAACACTGCTGCCATTGTGGGCCGTAGGAAAACCGGGCAGGACCCTCCAGAGCAGCTCAGCCAGAGCCGCTGGTCTGGAGTGAGCCAGGAGCTGCCCTGGCAGTGGAAGGGCACCTGGGCAGCCATGCCCTTGCGCTGCCCGCGGTTGGAATGTCCTGGGTGCTTGCATAAGGTCAGGATGAAGATCCAGGTGGCTCGGTGTTGTGCAAAGCACAGCTTTCCCCGGGCCTCAGAATTGCAAACCTTGGCCAGGCTTTCCTGGTGACGAATGTGCCCACCCTGGGTGGAGCCAGGCAGCCACAGCCACGGCCGGCGGCCCCACCCTGTTCTCTGGAGTGAGAAGAGAACGGCGTGTCTCCTTTGGGTGTTAGCCTGGCCCAGAGCCCAGGGTCCAGGTACAAGGGTGCAGGGTCCAGCAGACCCTGGTGGGAGCCCTGGCTGTGCGCGTGGTGTGCTTTGTGGCCTTGGGCAGTCCCCTCCCCCTTGCGGGGCCTCAGTGTCAGCTCATTTCTAAGGCCCCTTTCAGCTCAGGCAGTGTCTGCTTTCCACCCTCCCAGGAAAGGACAGTGGGGCTGGCCGACCTCTTCCTTCCACCTAGAAAATGGAGCTTGGGTTCTAGTTTCATCCATTTATTCACTCACTCGTTGGTGTTTCCCTAAGGGCTGGGCCCACCCATTCTGCAGCAGTTCCAACTCCTGTCCTGGGAGCTTGAGGGTCTAGGTGACAAGAAACAACACATGTCCTCACATACCCCCATCAGATGATAGCACATGCCCCGGGAAACCAAGACTGAGGGGATGGCTGCTCTGAGGAGCCAGTCAGGGCTGAAGGAGGGCAGGCTGGGTACACTGAAGGGTGAGGGGGGCCTCCTGGGTGGGGGGGGACATGGTGTGTGCCTGAAAGGGCAAAAGTCAGAAGCCCTGGATGGTGAGTGACCCCCACAGACAGTCCTCCAGAGTTTTGCTTCTGGGCATGGGCTGGGAATCCAGGGTCTGGCTGGGCGATGGGGGCTCCCCTGTCTCCCATCCCCACCCTGCCAGCTCCATCAGTGGTTTCAGTGGCTGTGGTGACCTGACCAGCTGGGAGCAGCCACCCGTGTGGACCAGACTGGTCGGCTGCAGGCCTGTGTCAATAGTGGCCTTTCTCTCCGGCTGCCTGTCAGCCAGTGCTCACTGGGGAGCTGTGATTTTCCTACGGCTGAGTCACTCGGGGAAAGCAATACAGGAGGCCGATTAGAAGTGTTTCAGTTCCTGAAACTTCCCATTCCGTTTACAGGAAGCGGCAGCACAGCAAGAGTCCTGTGGGGAGCTGGGCAGCAGCCTCGCAGGGCGCAGCAAGGTGCCCCATGCAACCAGGGCTCTCAGGGCACAGCCACGGCCTCCCTGTCAGGCACAGGCTCCTGAGGACAGGGAGTCTCCCCATTCTTGCAGGAGTTTCTCTACTTTTGTGCCAAGTCCCCTGTTGTCAAGCAAGGCGTCTGGGATAGTATTCAGGGATGCTATGAAATGCACTGTCAGGCACAGACCAGGTGGCTTGGTGTCCCTTCCTGGGGTTTCTCTTACATCAGAGGAAGATGGCAGAACATGAAGTCTGTCATTTCCCTATGGTGTTCTCTGCTCCGCTCTCCCTTTCCTTTCTCCTGGTCAGATTGCCAGGGGCTGCAGCCCTTCTCACCTCATCTCTCAGCACGCCATTCCCACCCAGTCCTGCGGGCCCTGCTTAACCCCGGGCCACTCCGGTACTCATTGACCAGGGAGCAAAGGTGGCAGGACTGGGCACTGTTAGCCAAACCAGAGACCAAACAGATGGAGTGGACGGCTGACCAAAGTCCAGCTGGGCCCGCGCGGCTCCGTCCTCAGTGGGAGCTGAGGCAGGGCTGATAACAGGAAGGACCTGCTGGCAATTGGTCTGGGCTGGGGAAACGGACATCAACCAGTGAGTGGTCGGCCAAGCTTCCCGCCGTCCCTCACCTGCCGATGACTCTGAGGTCACTGTCCTCGGAGCAGCTCTGCAAGATGACTCCGTGTGACCCGAGCCCCTCCCACACACAGTGGTTCCTGGCAGCAGCAGCAGCAGCAACTGTGTGCAGGGCCTATCCTTCGGGCCTCGGGTTTAGAGAATGTGGGTCTTTCTCAGCCATCCCCCGCCCAAGGGGTGCCCACAGGGGCCACACTGCATTCCCCTGAGGACCTAGGCTCAAAACAGCCAACTAGCAGCCCTAGTAAAATCCATAGCCTTCTCTCTTTTCTTTTTTTAATCCTCACCTGGGGACATTTTTCCCCCACTGATTTTTAGAGAGAGTGTAAGGGAGAAGGGAGAGACAGAGAGAAACGCCTATGTGAGAGAGACACATCAATTGGTTGCCTCCTACATGCCCCCAATCAGGCCAGGGGCCTGTAACTGAGGTATGTGCCCTTGACCAGAATCGAACCAGGAACCCTACAGTTTGCAGGCCAATGTTCTACCCACTGAGAAAACTGGTTAGGACCGCAGTCTTCTCTTTACCTAAAATCCGCACATGAAGTTTGCATTCTAGTTCATCCCATGTTTAATACAAAAATAAGATTATTTCCCTCACATTCTTTGGGTCAAATGGATGTTGCAGGAAGATGGAGCCCATTTATCCTGTGGCTTTGTCGCCCCGGGCACAATGGTGCCAGTGATGGGAGCCTGGAGCAAGTGGCACAGGAGCTCAGGAGCCTCAGAATTAGTCCTAGTGCAGAATCACCACCTCCCCCTCCTCCCCCAACTGTACCAGAAGGCTCTCCTTCCTTCCTGTCCCCCCTTCCCCAGGAATTCCAGGGGAAGGTCAGTGGTCACGGCCACCTGTGGGGTGGGAGAGGAGCCTCCTGTGTGAAGGGCGCTGGGCTCCTCTCTCTGGCAGAGACTGGCAAGGAATCTCAGCCAGGGAACAGCTAGCTGGTAACTGAACCCGTGCACACTGGGGGTGTCTGCCACATTTGGTCTCAGCATACCTTGTCATAATCATGGGCCCAGCCATCTGACAGTCTTGTGCATGGAGCCCAATGGCTCTGACAAAGGCTGTAAGGGTGCCACCCTGGCATAAGCTGGGCAAACCCAGAGGAGGAAGTGCTGCGAGAGTCTGGGGGCTGCCTCTCCCCTCATGCCAACCAGCCCAAATATTTCTGACTCTGAAATGCTTCTCAAATCCACTTTATTTCCCCCAGTTTTATTGAGGTATAGTTGACACACAGCTCTTGTACGTTAAAGGTATATAGCATAGCCCAGTAGTCGGCAAACTGTGGCTTACGAGCCACATGCGGCCCTTTGGCGCCTTGAGTGTGGCTCTTCCACCTGGGATAGTCTATTTCAAAGAAGTGGTGTTAGAAGAATTTTAAATTTAAAAAATTTGGCTCTCAAAAGAAATTTCAATCGTTGCACTGTTGATATTTGACTCTGTTGACTAATGAGTTTGCCGACCACTGGCATAGCCCTGGCTGGTTTGGCTCAGTGGATAGAGGGTCAGCCTGGAGACTGAAGGGTTGTGGGTTTGAATTTGGTCAAGGGCCCGTGCCCACGTTGTGGGTTTGATCCCCAGTCGGGGGTGTGCAGGAGGCAGCCAATCAGTGATTCTCTGTTATCATTGATGTTTCTATCACTCTCTCTCTTGCTCCCTTCCTCTCTGAAATTAATAAAAATATTTAGGAAAAAAAGATATGCAGTATAATGACTTAAATTTTACATACTGTGAAATAATCAACCATTATCTCATATAGATACAATTTTTTAAAGTATTTTTTTCTTGTAATGAGAAATGTTAGCATTTACTTTGTTGTTGTTGTTGTTGTTGTTGTTGTTGTTAATCCTCACCCGAGGTTAATTTCTCCCCATTGATTTTTAGAGAGAGTGGAAGGGAGAGAAGAGGAAGAGAGAGAGAGAAAGAGAGAGAAACATGGATGTGAGAGAGACACATTTATCGGTTGCCTCCTGCACACGCCTTGACCTGGGTCAGGATCAGACCTACAACCCAGGTACATGCCCTTGATTGGGAATTTGGACCCTTCGGTCTACGGACTGATATTCTAACCATTGAACACATTGGCCAGGTAATATCTACATTTTTAACAATTTTCAAATATACCCCATAGCAGTGTTAGCTGTAGTTATCATGTTGCATATTACATCCCCAGTCTTTATTTAACTCTTAACTGGAAGTTGTACCTTTGATCACTTTTATCCAAACCTCCTACCTCTGGTCACCACCAACTTGATCTCTTGTTCTATGTCCCCTCCTCCCCTCCAAAGATTCCATATATAAGTGGGATAACATAATCATTTTATTTCTGTCTGACTTCTTTCACTCAGCACAATGTTCTCCAGTTCCACTTACTTCCTTTTTATGGCTGGATATTCCATTGTGTGTATGTGTGTGTGTGTGTATCTGTATGTATGTATGTATGTGTGTGTGTATTTTAGAGGCCCCGGTGCACAAAATTCATGCACAGGGGTGTGTGTCCCTCAGCCCAGCCTGCACCCTCCCGGATCTGGGACCCCTTGAGGAATGTATGACTGCCCATTTAGGCCTGATCCCACCAAAATGGGGAGTTGGACATTCCTTTCACAATCCAGGACTGCTGGCTTCCAACTGGTCACCTGCCTGTCTTTCTGATTGCCCCTAACTGCTTCTGCCTGCCAGCCTGATCTCCCCTCTAACCACTCACTCCCCTGCCAGCCTGATTGATGCCTAACTGCTCCCCTGCCAGCCTGTTTGCCCCTAACTGCCCTCCCCTGCATGCCTGGGTCTCCCTCAACTGCTCTCCCCTGCAGGCCTGGGTCCCCCCCCCACACACACACACACAAATGCCCTTCTCTGCAGGCCCAGTCACACCCAACTTCCCTCCTCTGCCCACTTGGTCACCTCTAACTGCCCTTTCCTGCAGGCTGGTCCTTCCAACTGCCCTCCCCTGCTGGCCATTTTGTAGTGGCCATCTTGTGTCCACATGGGGGCAGTATCTTTGACCACATGGGGGCAGCCATCTTGTGTGTTGGAGTGATGGTCAATCTGCATATTGCTCTTTTATTAGATAGGATAGAGGCCTGGTGCATGGCATGGGGGTGGGGTGGATGGTTTGCCCTGAAGGTTGTCCCGGATCAGGGTGGGGGTTTTTTTGGGGCATGGAGTGGCCTGGTTGAGGGGCCTGTGGTAGTTTATAGGCTTGTAATGCCTCCTGGTCCACCCAAGCAGAGGCCCTGGTACCTGGGATTTATTTATCTTCTTCAATTGAAACTTTTTAGTCTTAAGCAGAGGCCAAGACAGGCCAGGTAGCAGAAGTTTGGCTTCCTCCATTGCTGGGGGCAACCTTAGTCTTCTGCTCTCTCTAGCTCTGTGGCTGCTGCCATTTTTTTGGGATTTATTTATCTTCTATAACTGAAACTTTGTAGCTTTGAGTGGAGGCCTGGGCCCAACAGGGTGTGTGGAAAGCTTGGCTTCTTCCATTGCTGGGGAAACCCAAGCCTCCCTCCCACTCACTCTGTGGCTGCAGCCAACTTGGTTGGGATTAATTTGCATATTTGCTCCTGATTGTCTGGTGGGCGAGGCTTGTGGTCATGGCTTGTGGGTGTACAGAGTGATGGCTAATTTGCATAATACTCTTTTATTGGATAGGATATGTATGAATATTTCTTTATCCATTTCATCCATCAATGGACACTTAGTTGCTTCCATATCTTGGCTATTGTAAGTAATGCTGCTAGGAAATGGGGTAAGTTTATCTGGTCAGCACAGTGTTTTTGTTTTCTTTGGATGTATTCCCAGAAGTGAATTTGCTGGACTATATAGTTGTTTTTTATCATTCTTTGAGAAACCTCCATAATATTTTCCAGAGTGCTTGAACCATTTTACAATCCTATGGGCAATGCATGAAGGTTCTTTTCTCCACATCCTTGCCAGCATTTACCTCTCATCTTTTGATGACTGCCATTTGAACAGGTATGAGTTGTTATTTCCCTGTGGCTTTGATTTGCATTTCCCTGATGACTAGTGATGTTGAGTACCTTTTCAGTACTTCTTGGCTATTCATATATCTTGTTTGGAAAAATGTCTATTCAAGTTCTTTGCCCATTTTTTAAAATTGGATTTTTTTTATTTGCTATTGAGTTGCTTGAGGTTTTTTTAAAAAATATATTTTGTATAATAATTCTTTATCACATATGATTTACAAATATCTTTTCCTATTTTGAAGGTCTGATTTTTATTCCATTGACTCATTTTTCAAAGTAATCTTTGAATCTTATCTCATTCTTTTGCTTAAAACCCTTGGCTGGAGCATCATCCCATACACCAAAATGTTACAGGTTCAATTCCCAGTCAGGTTGAGTACCGGAGGCAACTGGTTGATGTTTCTCTCTTATATCGAGGCTTCTTTCTCTTCTCTTCTCCTCTCTGTAAAAATCAATAAAACATACTCTTGGGTGAGGATTAAAAAAGAAAAACTACAGAGAGATACCACTTCATACCCATTAAGAAGGCTACTATAAAAAAAGAAACCCAGAGAACAACTATTGGCAAGGATGTGGATAAATTGGAACTTTGATGTGCTGTTAGTGAATGTATAATTGGTACAGTCATTGTGGAAAACAGTATGACGGTTTCTACAAAAATTAAAAATAGAACTACCATATGATCCAGAAATTCCACTCCTGGGTATCGACTCAAAAGAATTGAAAGCAGGGCTGTGAAAAGGCATCTGTACACCTGTGTTCGTAGCTGCATTATTCACAACAGCTACAGTGTGGAAGCAGCCCAAGTGTCCCTTGATGGAAAAGCCAACTGTGGTGTATACTCACAATGCAATACTATTTAGCCTTAAAAAGGAGGGGATTCTGCAATATGCTACAACAAAGATGAACCCTTGAGGACCTGATGCTCAGAGAAGTATGCTAGTCACCAACAGACACTGCATGATGCCACTTCTATGAAGTACTTCGCGTAGTCACATTACAGAGACAGAAAGTGGAATGGTGGTTGCCGGGGGGCTGTAGGAGGGGTGGGATGGGCTTCTTGTTTAATGGATACAGAGTTTCAGACTACAAGGTGAAAAGAGTCAAGGAGGAAAGGAGGAATGGTCGCACAGCATTGTAATGTATTTAATGCCACTGAGCTCTACACTTAAAATGATTAAGATGGTAACTTTTATGTTGTGTGTAATTTACCACAGTAAAAAAGTGGAAGCCCTGGCCAGTTTGGCTCAGTGGATAGAGTGTCGGCTTGCAGACAGAAGGGTCCCCGGTTCGATTCCTGCCAAGGACACGTCCCTCGGTTGTAAGTTCCTCCCCAGCTGGGGCCCTGGTTGGAGCACGTGAAGGAGGCAACCAATCAATGTGTTTCTTTCACATCGATATTTCTCTCTGTCTTTCCCTCTCTCTTCCACTTTCCTAAAAATCAATGGGAAAACATCTTCCAGGGAGGATTTAAAATAAATAAATAAGTAAAAATCAATAAAGACACATATTTTTTTAAAAAGTGAAAAACAAAACAAAACAGTACTCTCTCCACTTCCATGATGGATTGTATTTTCAAAAAAAATGATCACAATCATATTTATTTCCCATACACTCTTTCAGAGTTTCCTCATCCCATTGGAACTGAGTGAGTCTGTGAGTCTGGGGGTGGGGGTTGCGGTGTGGTGGGGGAGGGTACTGCGTGGCTTCCCAGGCTGGGCTGCAGGGACAGTACAGCTTCTCCCGCTCTGTGCTCTCCCTCGACAAGCAGCTATCATGTTGTGAGAAAGCCAAGGCCACGTGAAGGCGTGCTAGGTCTCAGCCAACAGCGAACCTCGGATATGAGTGAGTGACTCTGCAAAGGGTCCACCCAGCCCTCAAGCCTAGCTGATGCTGGTGGAGCAGAGCTGTCTCCACGGAGCCTTGCCTGAATCATAGCTTTGCTAGTGACATACTTGTGCTCATTTTAAGCCACTAAGTTTTTTGGACTGTTTTGTTACACAGCCATAACAATTAGTCTCCTAGCCCCTATCCCTTCCTTGACTTAAAAAACAGGTTCTCTGGGCTAGGAGCGCTTGAGAGGAGGTGATAGAAGAAGACAAGTTAATGAATATATTATCCTTTCACCTCATTCAAGGAGACATTTAAAATAGTGATTGAGTTATAAAGAAATAAGGAACTTTGCAATTCTTGCTGATACAGGAGTGTAGGTGGAATCCTCTCCTACACAAACATGTAGATGCCTGTTGACATGTTTGTGTTCTTGACCCCATGTCTGTCATTGTCTGGGTCCCCTGTGACTCCTCAGACCCAGGACCATCCTGTTACAGAGCAGATGCCCAATAAATATGCCTCAATGAGCTAATGAATGATGGTGAACGAGTGAAACGTAATACCCATTGTGGGGTTTTCATAGAGATCTTGGTCATTTATTCAGAGACTATTCATGTCAAGGCAGGCTGAGAGACAAACTCTTTTTATAAATGAAGCGCTGAAGTCCAGAGCGGAGTAGTGACTGCCCTGAGTCCCATGTCCAGCAGGTGACAGAGATGACTCAGCACTCCGTCACTAGGTGGCCAGCCTATTCTCTACCCCCTACCCGCCCCCCACTCATTGGCCTTGACCACCGCCAGGCCAGTCTAACCAGGGAAAGGATGGGCTTGGGTAGTTTTCATCCTCCTCTTCATGATCTGCCCCTGAGTTTACTGGCAGGGTTGGTCTGGCCCCTCAAGGGCAAATGGCAGATGCGGAGGGACCACCAGAAAGGAAGCCCTTGTAGTCTGGTGATAGGGACCAGGAGGAGATGCTGGGAGGAGTATCTGACACAGATTCATCAACATTTGTTGAGTTGAATTGAATTGAAATAAACATCCAAATAAATATATAATGTAAATATATAATGTAGACAAAGAAGAGGTCAGGTAATAAATCTCACAAGTTCAGTGACTGAAAGTCAGGGTGACCTGATCATAAATTCCTAACCGAGGAAGTCATGGAATGGTGGGTGGTCATGCCTCAGGCCTATAAAAGGTTAATCTTTGCTTAAGCAAGTGCTATCCCTGTTTGTGTGCATCTAGGTTAGTACACCTTGAAAAGCCAGGGTAATCCTTGTTTCAAACCTCTTTGAGGCATAACCACCCCCAGGAGCACAAAGTCTTATTCAAACATATGGAAAGAACTGAGAAGTCCTCATTCTCCAGAGCATCTGAGATCTTGCTTCCTAGTATGTCATCAATTTGGCTCCAATACACTTAAAAAAATATTTTTATTGATTTCAGAGAGGAAGGGAGAAGGAGAGAGAGATAGAAACATCAATGATGAGGGAGATTCATTGATCAGCTGCCTCCTGCATGCCCCACACTGGGGATTGAACTCATAATCCAGGCCCTGACTGAAATCAAACTGTGATCTCCTTGTTTATTGGTAAATGCTCACCCATTGAGCCACACTGGCTGGGTTGGCTCCAATAAACTCTTTTTTTTATTGTTTTATCATCTATTTCATCTTTTTTTTATTTAATAAATCTTTGTTGTTCAGACTATTAATTGTTCCTCTTTTCCCCCCCATAGCTCTCCTCCACCTGGCTCTCACCCCTCCCTCTGCCCTTACCTCCCCCTCACCATTGTCCTCATCCATAGGTGTATGATTTTTGTTCAGTCTCTTCCTGCACCCCCCTCACCCTTTTCTCCCTGAGATTGTCAGTCCAATTTCTTTCTATACCTCTGATTCTATTATATTCACCAGTTTACTCTGTTCATCAGATTTGTAATTCACTTGATTTTTAGATTCACTTGTTTATAGATATGTATTTGTTGTTTATAATTTTTATCTTTACCCTTTTCTTCTTCTTCCTCTTCTTAAAGAGTACCTTTCAGCATTTCATTAATATTGGTTTGGTGTTGATGAACTCTTTTAGTTTTTTCTTACCTGTGAAGCTCTTTATCTGCCCTTCAATTCTGAATGATAGCTTTGCTGGGTAGAGTAATCTTGGTTGTAGGTTCTTGCTATTCATTACTTTGAATATTTCTTGCCACTCCCATCTGGCATTCATGGTTTCTGTTGAGAAATCAGCTGGCAATCGTATGGGTGCTCCCTTGTAGGTAATTAACTGTTTTTCTCTTGCTGCTTTTAATATTCTCTGTTTGTCTTTTGCTCTTGGTATTTTAATTCTGATGTATCTTGGTGTGTTCCTCTTTAGATTCTTATTGTTTGGAGTTCTGTGTGCTTCCTGGACTTGTAAGTCTATTTCTTTTACCAGGTAGGGGAAGTTTTCAATCATTATTTCTTCAAATAGGTTTTTAATATCTTGCTCTCTCTCTTCTGACACCCCCATAATTCTGATGTTGGTATGCTTGCAGTTGTTCCAGAGGATCCTTATGCTATCTTCCAATTTTTGGATTCTTTTTGCTTTTCCAGTTGAATGTTTTCTGCTTTGTATTTCAAATCTTTGACTTGATTCTTGTGTTCCTCTAGTCTGCTGTTAGGTTTCTGTATAATATTTTTTATGTCAGTGTATGTTTAATTTCTAGTTGGTTCTTTTCATGTCTAGTTGGTCCTTTTTCATCTCCTCTTAGGTCTTGCTAGGAAATTCTCGAAAAACCTTATAAGCGTAGTTATGAACTGTATATCCATCCAGTCATTTGTTTTCCTCCATTTCTTTCATTTGTGATCTGTTCCTTTGTCTCCACATTTTTGTTGCTTCCCTGAGTTGGTAGAGTAGCTTTGTGTGTTAGCTGTCCTATATGGCCCAGTAGCTCTGCTTTCCCAATTACCCGAGGTGGACTCTCTTAGTGCACCCCTTTGTGGATTGTGTGTGTATAGCCTTGTTGTAGTTAAGTCTTGATTGTTGTTAGTATCACTGGGGGTGGGGGAAGAATTGACCTCTAGGCCAATTGGCTAGATCAGCTATGTCTACATTGGGAGAACTTCTGTGCTGGAGTCAGCCTGATGATACAAGACTTGCAAAATTGCAAAAGCCTCTGTGTTCAGCTTGGATGGGGCAGACAGAGTCTCAGGGCTGAGCAGACAGCTTTGGCTTCCCGTCAGCCCTGTCCTATGCGGCCCCTGGGTTTCAGTGTCCCTTGGTAATCTTTGCAGCCCTCTTTGCACACTTGCCTTTCTGGCTCCCCTGAGTTTTTGTGCACTCTGGGGACCCGTATGAGTCTGGGTCCCCAGGGTCTTGCCCAAAACTGGGGTTCAGTGCAGTCAGAGCTGGATTTCAGTGCAGTTGGGAGGTTCTGTCTTCCTCCCACTAGAGAAAGTCAATGGCACAATCAGCAGTCAGCCCCCTGTGTGTGCACTTGCGCACCTCCAGACCTCTGCCTTTCGTGGCTCCCCTAAGGTTCCTTGCACTCCTGCCTTTTCACGACAGTCCAGACTCCCCCCATATGAGTCTCTCCCAGAACTGGGGTTCATTGCATGTGGGAGTTTCTGGCTCCCTCCCACTAGAGGAGGTCAGCCAAGCACTCCACAGCCTGTCCTCTCTATGCTCATGTCTCTGTACCTTAGCTTTTTGCAGCTCCTCTGAGTCTACATGAGCCCCCTTATTTCCTTCTAGTTGTAGAATTTCCATTCAGCAAGCTTTCCTGTGATTCTGGATTATGTCTGTTCTGTCTTTTAGCTGTAGTTTTGAAATTGTTGTGTGAGGCAGCAGTTTAGGTGTTCACCTATGCCGCCATCTTGGTTTCTCCTCCCAATAAACTCTTTAAACATCCTCTACAAGTTTGGATATTCTTATATCTACAATAATTACAAACATGTATGGTAAGGGGAGATGTGAGGCCATTGGATGACAGTGACAGAGATGAAAAGGCTAATGAGGTCAGCAGAGGCCAGACCAGGGGACCTGGGACCTTTGCCATCCAGCAAAGACTACATTTCCCAGATCCCCTTGAAGTGAGATGCAGTCATGTAACTAACTCCTGGCCAGTGAAATATAAGCACATGTCTTGCCTGCTCTTTAAAACAATCCCTTTACAAGGGCTGAGGAGTGTAGAGCTTTTCTTCTCCCCTAGTCACTCCAGTGAAATATAGACCACGTGGCTGGAGTTAGCAGGGTCATCTGGAACCATGAGATGATGTGAAGATGAGTTGATTCAAAGATGCTTAGCTTTAGGAGCTCAAAGGAGAAATATGGTTTGGGGATAAAAATTTGAGATAGGTCAAGCTATCATGAGCTGTTGAAATCTTGGCAGGCACTTGATAGCCCTGGGGGAAATGTGGAATGAGAAAGAAGATGGCCTAGGAGGAAGTGGGAAAACCAGCATTTATAGGAATTGAGCTGCCGGACGTCTAGGATGAGTCCAGTCAAGGGCCCCTCCAATCTCTACCAGCTCTGTTTGAGGAGCTCCAGTATCTTCCCCTGGAACTCCCTTATTTGCAAACGGCAGGACAAGACTTGTGAGGGGTGGTGGGGGGGAACACACCGGAAAAGCTAACTGCTGAGGCTAAGCACAGGCTGAGAGAATCAGAGCCTTTAGCCCCACAAACTTCATGGCCACAGCCACAGCTCACCATGGTAGATGGTGCAGCACATTCCCCTGCCTGAATATCTCTAAGGATTTGTGTACATTGATCCACCCCTTTCCCAGATGTCCTACATTTGAGTAACTGTTCCTCAGAAGTGACCCCTTGCCTGACAAAGACGATCAATTGTCCTTCTTCATTTCAGAAAAGAAGGAAGGAAAGAAAGAAGGAAGAGGGGAAGGAGAAAGAAGAGAAGGGAAAGAAAGAAGAACGAAGAAGGGCCTGGTCAGTGTGGCTCAGTTGGTTCTCCCAGGCACTGGAAGGTGGCAGGCTGGCTTCTGGACAGGGCACATACAGGAGGCAACTGATCTCTCTCTCTCTCTCTCTCTCTCTCTCTCTCTCTCTCTCTCTCTCATCCCATTGCTGTCTCTAAAAAATTAATTACAAAAAAAAGAAGGAAAGAAGTAAAAAATTAAAGACAGATAGGCTATCCTGGTAACCTCAGAGGGCTGGCAAGGTGGGCAGGAAGAAGTCCAGGACAGCGTAGCCCCACTGATGCCATGGTCCCAAGAGAGACACGAGGTGAGACTGGGCATGTAGCTGATGTTCTGACCTCATCATCTGTGTCCCCTCCAAAGCCATGTCCTCCCAACACGTGATGGCACTAGGAAATGAGGGGTTGGGTGTTGGCTGGGCCATGAGGGGAGAGTCTCTGTGAGCGGGGACTGCTCCCTTTGAAAAGGCCCAGCAAGCTCCCTCCCTTCCACTATGAGGACACAGTGAGAGGATGGCCATCTGTGGCCCAGGAAGTGGGTCTCCCAGACAGCAGCAGCTTGGTGCCAGCCTTTCCAGCCTCCAAAACTGAGGAATGTAGTCTGTGGAGTGAATGGTGTTTGGTTACAGCAGCCCGAGCTAGGATAAATGGACTTCGCAACACGAAGGTCTGTCCTCACTAAGGGATGCTTCAGGGTCAGATTGCACACTGGAGTGCGTGGGGAGGGGGCAGTCCCTGCACGGCCAGTCTTCCTCCTGGTCCTCATGGAGCACAGGATCCCGAGAACCCATGCCAGGATCCTGGCATGCCTGAGGACAAGTGCTTAGAAGTAGGAAGACTGAGGCCCCAGAAGTTAAGTGACCTGGCCAGGGTCCCAGAGCTCCTAGGAATACAACAGGGATCCAGACAAGGTCTGTCCAGGCTTATGTTCTGAAACCAGCGGTTCTCAGAGGGCACTACTTGGACCTGCAGCTTCGGCAGAAGCACTTGCTAGAAAAGTAATTGTCTTGCCTGGCTGGTGTGGCTCCAGTGGTTGAGTGTCGACCTATGAAGTGAGAAGAGACCACAGTTTGTTTCCTGGTCAGGGCACATGAGCAAGTTGTGGGCTTGATCCCCAGTGGGCGGGGATGGGGGGGAGTGGGGGAGAGGGCAGGGGACGAGGGGCAAGGAGGGGAAAGATAGAGGGGCAGTGTGCAAGAGGCAGCCCATCAGTGAGTCTCTCATTATTGATGTTTCTATCTCTCTCCCTCTCTCTTCTTCTCTAAAATCTATGTAAAAGTAATTGTCCTAAAATTCACACACTGGGGATCAGGGGCAGCAATGATGTTTGGACAAGCACTCTAGGGAATACTAAAGGCACAATCAAAACCACTGCAAGCCAAACCTGAGAACAGCGCATGCTGGCCCTCACCTCCTCTCTCCTGGACAAAGAGAGGGATTTGACCCTGACCAGACTCAAGCTTCAGTCCCCCTCCCGCTCAGAACTTAGCTTCATTGGTATAGACGGGCTCTCCTTTGGTTGGGGGATGGCTCTGCCTTTCCCCCAGGAGCTCCTCAAAGGGTGGCAAAGAGCAGGGTAGCTGTGGCCTCAGCCTCTGGACGTAGTTTCGGGTGAGAAGCAGGGGAAGTTCACACCATCTTGGAATCAAGTCTTTTGGTATTCTGAAACAAGATCTCGCTCTCTCTCCGCCCCCCCCTCACTTTCAATGCATACTTGCTTTGCTTAAGAGGGAGTTGGGGGCTGGGAGTCTATGGCAGAGGCTTTGGGGAGCTTAGTCATTTCTGCTTCCCCCCCATGGGCAGGGGGTGACGATGATAATGACAATAACTACCGTCACTCGGAGCCAGTCCATGTACTAAGCTCTTTATATGCACTAACCATTCAAGCCTCACAACCTTGTGAGGGAGTACTATCTTTATCCCGTGTTAAATGGAAAACCTGAGGCACAGAGAGGGTGAACAACTTGCCCACTGTCACACAGCCAGTAAGTAGGAGAGATAAGCTCTGAACCCAGACCAGGTGTCCGTGCTCTTGGCTGCTGAGCTACTTCAGCCTCCAAATAATAACGAATTGCAGTGGGCTTTTTCTCCTCCAGGCACTGTTGATAGTGCTCCACGTAGAAAAACATGGGATGTCCTTACCTTTTGACAAGTGAGCTATTTCCAGCTGACCTGTGGCACTGGTGGATTAAACAGTTGTGGATTGGGTTATTTTTTATGACTGAGCTTGCATGTGTGTGTGTGTGTGTGTGTGTGTGTGTGTGTGTATGCGTGAGTCTCACCAGGAGAAGTGGGAAAGGCAAGGCCAGAGATTGTTGCTCTTCCCATGTTCTAAAATGAACCTGCACGTTGCACTTGTGGTTCCTGGAGAAAAATAAACTAGTCCCCTACCAGTCAAAACAACAATATTTGTGCTGTTCTGGTAATAATCGCTGGGACCCGCCCTTTCTCTGGCTTGCTGGCAGCACCTTGCCCTCAGCTCACTCTCACTTCCAGGGCCCCGCAGCCTTCTGTACATGAAGCTCATGTTCGTGGGCTCGCAGCAGTTCCTGGCTGGCTCAGAGCTGTCCTCCTCCGGGAAGCCATCCCAGATGGCTCATGCCTCCACTCGGGGCACGACTCAGCACTTGAGTCCTCTGTGCAACCTCAGTGACGCAGGGCATCATGGTTCTCCCTCTACTCCTGTGACTGAGCTTCTTGTCTCTTGTCCTCTTCTGAGTGCAATTTTCCCCTTCTCTTCTTCCTTCCTTTCCCTTATTTCTCATTCCTTTTCCTTTCCTTCTCCTTCCTTCTATCTTTTTGTTTAAAATATATTTTTATGGATTTCAGAGAGAAAGGGAAGAGGGAGAGAGAGATAGAAACATCAATGATAAGAGAGAATCATTTATGGGCTGCCTCCTGCATGCCCCACAGTGGGGATCAAGCCTACAAACCAGGCATATGCCCTGAGCAGGAATTGAACTATGACCTCCTGGCTCACAGGTCGACACAACCACAGAGCCACACCAACCGGGCACCTTCCTTCTCTCTCCCTCACACTCCTTTCTACTCCACTCATTTCTGCCTCTCTGCCTTAGCTGAGGTTCTTCCACCTGGTCTGCCCTCCCTCCTCCTCACTCGTCCAACAGGGACCAGCTCAGGTCCTCAGGCCTTGATCCAACCTTTCCTGAGACCCACAGGTCTGACTGTAGCCCTCCTCTCTTTCTGTCCACAGCCCTTCACCATTTACCCAGCCCCACGAGCTCAAGCTTTTGAATCCCTCTCAATTTACCTGTCACTCAGTTAAACATGTATTGTGCATCCCCGGGTGGAAGGCCTGCCTCCCCCATTGCCTGGAAGCTCTCATCCCTGCTTCAGAGCTCACCCAGACAGTATCTTCTCCTGCCTTGACCCCTCTCCCACAGCCAGGCAGGTGTCCCCTGTGTTCCCATGGCTCCTGCACATGAAAATGAGACTAGCACACGAGGCGGGAGGTGGGCAGTTCCAGGCCACTCAGCTCTCAATATTCCCACCGCTCTGCAGGATTCCGTGCCCCATGTGCTGGGGGTTAGAGTCTCCCTACCCAGGGAGCAGGCTCTGGGCTGTAAGGAATGGGATTTGGGGATCATATTCTCCAGCTCTTTGGCCCTTGGGGTGGGGGTGGGGGGTTGGGAAGGAACTGGGAGGCATGGCCTCACCCTCAGGCTTCCAGAGTTCAGCGGTGAGATGAGGCCCGATTCCCCACAGCAGTCAGCTGCTCCTCACCACTCCGCAGTAGTTGTCTTCCCTTTGCTGGTTTTATTCCTATTTGGTGCTTCTTGGGGCCACTTTCTAAGTAAACAACATATAGGCAAGTCTTGTCCAGGATCAGCTTCCCGGAACAGAGGCGAATCGTATAGGACTTAATCTCTCTCAGGTGCTTTCTCAGTTCTGATTTTTTTTAAAATATATATTTTTTTATTGATTTCAGAGAGGTAGGGAGAAGGAGAGAAAAATAGAAACATCAATGATGAAAGAGAATCATTGACCCGTTATTTCCCACACACCCTCCCTAGGGATGGAGCCACAACCTGTGTATGTGCCCTGACTGGGGATCGAACTGTGACGTCCTCCTTTGATTTTGGATGAGAAAGCATCTATGTTGTATCCGGTACAAAATCGGACTGTGACCTTTTCTGAGCCCGATTTTGTACCAGTTAGTGCTCCTTAACCGAGCCACATCGGCCGGGCTCAGTTCTGAATTTGCAGGAGTTCATTTCCTTGACACAGCAGCCTCCCTCACAGGCAGAGACTGCCATGTCATTTCCATGTCTCCCCTGAGGAAACGGACACGCAGGAGGATAAGCGGAGTGGACAGCTGTCTCACTTTCCTGGGACTGAGGGTTTCCTGGACGTGGGACTTGCCCAAGACAGTCTGGGGGACACTGGGAGCGGCAGGGTTGGGAGGCGGGAGATTGATGGGCTGGGTGCTTGGATCAGCTGGGTCCTTGCAGGGAGCAGATGGTACCTTCTAGGACTTTATCAAGGAGAATATATGAAGGGCCCAGTTACAGAGTGTGGGCAGGTCTATGCCAGGGTAACTCCTAGGGCTCAGCCATAATGGGGAGTCAGTACCACCCTGAGGCCTCTGGACAAGAGGGGCTCTCGCTAGAATGCTGCCAATACTGTTCCCCTGGGGAAGGGGCCGACGGGACAGGCACTGTGCACTTATGCCACTGCCAAAGCTGGGGCTGCAGGGCACGGGGGCGAGTACCCTGGCTTCTCTCTCAGCCTCCGTCCCATCACTTTCCCTCCTGGGCCCAATCAAGTAGGGCGAGAAAGACCAAAGGAGCCTGGGTGACTCAGTCTCTGTCCCCCTTCCGAGGGTTCCTAGTAAGTCTGAAAGTGGAGAGAGCAGAGAGATGAATAATCATCATGAGGCGAAGGCTCACACTCACTCTTCTGGCGCCTCCCCAGGGCAGCAATCTGACCCCAGAGGCCTGGCCAGCGGGTGGGGGAGAGGCCCCTCCACACACACCCTGACCCTCTCCCTTTCCAGGCTGCCCTGGCCTCCCGGAGCTCTGGCACGTTATTCCTCCCATCCCGACCTCACTTTCTGTCCCCCCACAAGTCCACTGGAGGCCAAAGAGCAGGCGGGTTTCAGAGGAAGAGGTGCAAAAAGGAGGGGTTGGGGGAGAGCTCAGTCCAAGAAGAAGGGAAAGGAACATCTTTCTGAGCTGGAATTTGTACCGGATACAACATGGGTGCTTTCTCATCCATTACTCACGCCCATATCCATCCAACATTCCTGAGGTTGACATCAGGGTTTCCAATTTAGGGATGAGGAGACAGGCTCAGAGTGGTTTTGTGGCTTCTCAAATGTTGCACAGCAAGCAAGTGCTCAAGTCAGGAGACAGAACCATGTCTGCCTGAGTCCAGGAAAGAATAAATGAGAAAAAAGCTAGTCTGAGATGCGGAAAAGCTGGAATGTGAGCAGAGGCTGAACAGGATCCTAACCCCAGGGCCAGGTGGGGGCGGATGGGGCGGCGGGGGGTGGGGGAGGAGCTTTGGGGAGGGACCTCAGTGGCTGGTGGGAGTCAGTGTGCGAGGTTTCATTTTCCCATTTCTGAAGACTGCAGTGGGGTGAGTGGGGAGCATCCTTGGCTCCCCATAGGTTCATAACTGGGTGGGGACATCCAGCTTCAGTTACCCTTCCTGTCTCCAGGCCTTGGTTTACCTTGGTTCCAGGAGGGATTGGAGGGATCTGTGATTAGGGTGGAGACACTGTGAGTCTTGAGCAAAGGCCCTAGAGAGGGGCCCAGAGGCCCCAGAGGAGGGAGACTGTATCTCTTTGGCCCCAGAAACAATTCTAACTGGAGATGAGTTTCGGGAGCAAAGCGGGGTAGGAGATAGAGGCTCCAGCACTGTGTATGGGGGGAGGGGAGAGGTCAGTGGGGGCAGGGCCAGGCCCAACACTGTGTGTGGGGTGGGGTTGGGGGAGGCCCAGGGACCAGCAGAGATGATGGTTTAGGGAGGGTGGAGGGGGTGACTTCAGAGCAGTGACTCTGGGCCTAGGGCCCAGGGGTGGGGACACGGTGAGGTAAGGGTCCAAGGGAATTGGAGATGGGGTGTCTCAGCATTGCTGTTGACCCAGACTGAGGAGCCCTCTGGCTCCCAGAGTTCAGTCCTTCTCTGGTCCGGCGCCTAAAATAAATGGTCATCCCTCCCCCAGCTAGGCCTTCAGGTTTGGAGGGGCCCAGGGGAAGTGTGTGTGTGCGTGTCTGTGTGTATGCGTGCGCACACTCGTGCGTGTATACAAGAGCAGGCGTCCTTGGATCCAAGTGCTTAAAGCAGCCCCCAGGAGAGGGGTGGGGCTGGGAATTGTCCTCCCTGAGATGTAGTCAGAGAGGACAATCCAGACAAAAGCCGAGGGAGTAGTAGTAAAGGGCAGACTCCCTGAAACTAGCTTCCTCTTCTGCAGACGAGGAGGCATAGGACCGGGGAGGCTGGTCCAGGTCACACAGGGCTTAGAGGTGTCTCCTGCCCCCATGGGGGAGCTAGTCTTCCTCCAGAGGCCTGGTGGCAGCCCTACCTGATGACCTGCAAGGACAGGTGACCTTTGGTCTGAACGTCCACCAAAAATCTCCTTTTCCTCACCTTAAAACAGCATTAAGGATAATGCTGCTCTCTCACAGCATTGAGGGGAGAAGTAACTTACTTCTGAAAGTAAAGAGCTTAAAACAGTGCCTGATACATAACAAACTCCCAATAAACGGTAGGAAGTGATGGTGAGGGTGGTGATGATAATAAAAGATGCCACTGTTTGCATCTTTTATTATAATAAAAGAAGGCCACCCTCAGGGGACACGAGGTCTGATTTTGCCCTGGCTGCTCTGAAGCCACCGAGCTGGGCAGCACTTTGGGGAGGGAGACAGAGGTGGCACTGGTGGGGGGTTGCCTGCCCCTCGGTGCCGGTGCCATGGGAGCAGCAGTGGCCCTGGTTTCAAACTCCACACACACCTCCAGCCTCTGACAGGAGGGCTCCCTGTGACTCATGTCTGGACCCTCATCCAGTCCTGTATCACCGCTGGCTCAGCCCTGTCTGCCTGGCCCTCTCAGGCTCCAAGAGGGGCCACTGAGATCCTGCCCGCCCCAGAGCGCCTGCCCTGCCTGCTCCTGCCTTGCCTGAGGTGGGTGCGTCTCCAGCAGCTGAAATGCACACTGCCTCCTCCGGGCTGAGGCACACTCCTCCGACTTCACACACCAACTTCACACACTCGCTCATTTAAGCCTGGGAGTCCAGCCTGCTCTTAGCTCCATTTGGAGAGGAGAAAACTGACCTTTAGTGATTTGCCCAGGGTCACAGAGATGGGGAGCCAGGCAGGCTGGCTCCAAACTCCCAATCCCTAACAGCCACACCCGACTGCCCCGAAGGGACCTCTTTCCTTCCTCCTTAGGCCTTGGGGGCCTGGTGGAGGCTGTGTGAATGAATGGAATGAACGCCTTGGTTCCAGGCCACAGGAGCACCCCACAGGACAGCTTCTCAGGCTGCCCTTATCCTGTCATCATCACTCCCACCCCTCCCTCTTGCCTGTGGGGGAAAGCGCTCACTGCCCACTTTGTTCTATGATTTCTGTCCAGAGGTCTGAGTCCCTCTGTTCTTGTGCCCTTTCCAAACATGGCTTCTTATGATTTCTTCCACTCCACTATTCACTTATCCCTCCCCACTTTGTGGGGTTTTAAGACAGTTCCAGTGACTCTTCTCATTGGCTGTGGAACAGATATCTGCATGGAACTGGTCAATCAGAATCCTTCATCTGCCCTACCCCCAACACCACAGGTTGGTTCCCTCTGGGGCAGACATTCTGAACACGAGTAGGGGTGTGCATAGGGCGAAGTGTTTGAGGGGGGAACAAGGATCCTGTCTAGAGAGGCCAGGCTCAAGGAGAAAGTGCTCAAGGTGAGCTGGGACCACAGAGGCCAACCCAGCACATGGACCTCTCTCTGCCCCAGCCTCGAATGACGAGGTCCTCTTTCTGGAGTGTGTTATGTACAAAGGATGCCACTCCATACCTTCAGCAATCTCTTCCTCCCCTCCGTTTGCCTCTGCGCAGCCTATGGGCCTTAGGAAGTGGGCATGAACCTTGTTACTCACTGGTGTTTGTCCCTGGTTCTGTCCTCAGTCCCACTTAGGCCCAGACCAGATGACACAAGCTTTGTCCTCAGCCAAAAGGCTGCCCCTGGCTCAGTTCAGGAGAGCCCTGATACTAAAGGGTTTGCCCACAGGGAGAGGCCACAGGAGCCCCCAGTACCCATGTAGCTCTGTAGGATGGTAGATGGGAGCAGAGATCAAGAATCTGGCTGCCCAGGGAACCCCCAGGTGCTGGCTGAGTCTGAGGACCTGGTGTGGTGTGGAACACGCCATTATGTTCTGAATGATAGCAATCCTGGGTGAGAGATAGAAATGCTCAAGTAAGATGCTCTGCAAACCCTACCTGGCTTTGCAATCTGTGGTCGGAGCCTTCCCAGGCAGTGGGGGCGGGGGAGGCAGGAGGACCCACTGGTCTGCCCCTGGCTTTTCTGTGGTGTGAGTGAATGACAGAGCTTGGGGTCGCAGCTAAACTGGGGCCAAGCACCTGCTGGCTGTACCAGCAGAGAGAGCTCTCAGCAAATCTTGAGCAAGTTCACCTGGACTGTCTCTGGAGGTGTAGAGCCACACTCCAGCCCTCAGTCCGTTCCCTCCACCAGTCCTGGGCAGGCTCACCTGCGAGGATGTGGCTTTCTGTGTATGCTCCCGTCTTACATGCTACCTTTCTCTCTCTCTCTCTCTCTCTCTCTCTCTCTCTCTCTCTCTCTCTCT
>JAAGEH010000019.1:6361119-6409897 GCA_011751065.1 Lasiurus cinereus
TCTCTCTCTCTCTCTCTCTCTCTCTCTCTCTCTCTCTCTCTCTCTCTGTGTGTGAGAGAGAGAGAATTGAATTCGTTCTGTTTGTGTCAGAGAAACCCCAAATAATAGTGTTTCAAATGAGATAAACATTTATTTCTCTATCACGTGGGTGAAGTCTGGTAGTATTTGGTCCAGGTTTGTTATGGTGTCTCTATAACCATCAGGAACCCAGGCTCTTCCTATTCTGTTGGGCCACCAATATCCACATGCTGGTGCAGCAGGCTGCCAGAGCTCCAGCTGCTATATCAGCATGCAGCTAGCTAAAAAAATGAAGTGGGGCCCTGGCTGGTTTGGTTCAGTGGAGAGAGTGTTGGCCCTCAGACTGAAAAGTCTTGGGATCAATTCTGGTCAAGGGCACATTGCAGGCTCAGTTGGGAGGCAACCAATCCCTGTTTCTCTCTCCCCTTCACTTACACTCTTTCCAAAAAATGGTTGGGAAAATATCCTTGAGTGAGGATTAACAAACAAAAAAACAAAAACAAAACACACACAAAGTGGGGCCTTGGCTAGGTGGCTTAGTTGGTTGGAGTATCGTCCATACACCAAAAAGATAGTGGGTCCTGGTTAGAGCACTACCTAGGTTTTGGGTTCAATTCCTGGTCAGGGGACATGCAAGAGGCAACCAATCAATGTCCTCCCCTGACCCTTTTCTCTTCTTCCCTCTCTCAAATCAATAAACACATATCCTCAGGTGAAGATTTTAAAAAAAGCATATGAAAACATGCTCAAGTCACTAATCATCCAAGAGATGCAAATCAAAAAGACAATGCGATACCATCTCACACCTGTCAGAATGGCTATCATCAATAAATCAATAAATGACAAGTGTTGGCGAGGATTGGGAGAAAAAGGAACCCTTGTGCACTGCTGGTGGGAATGCAGACTAGTGCATCCACTGTGGAGAAGAGTGAGGAGTTTCCTCAAAAAGTTAAAAATGGAATTTCCATTTGACCCAGTGATCTCACTTCTAGGAATATATCCTAAGAAATCAAAAACACCAAATCAGAAAAGATATATGCACCCATTATGTTCATAGCAGCACAATTTACAATAGCTGAGATTTGGAAACAGCCAAAATACCCATCAGCAGATGAGTGGATTAGAAAACTGTGGTACATATACACAATGGAATACTATACTTCAGTAAAAAAGAAAGCACTCTTACTATTTGCAACAACATGGATGGAACTGGAGAGCATTATGCTAAGTGAAATAAGCCAGTAGGAGAAAGATAAATATCACATGATCTTACTCATTTGTGAAATATAATGAACAACATAAACTGATAAACAAAAATAGATCTAGAGAATGAGAAGCATTGAACAGACCGTCAAACTTTGGAGGGAAGGCAGGGGCAGGGGGGTGAGGGTGGGGGCAGATCTTCCAAGGACTTGTATGCATGCATATGGGCATGGCCCACGGACACAGACAATAAGGGTGTGATGGCATGTGCTGGGGGTGGGAAGGGCCGGGGAGAGATCAATGGGGGAAAAGGAGACACATGTAACACTTCAAACAATAAAGAATTTTTTAATAAAAAAAGGAACTGGGGAAGAAGAACATACATTGCTCTCCTTTCCCCCCCACAACCCCAGCACTGAAGCCACACAGAATACTTGTTTATGGACCTTATTGGGCAGAATTTGGTCAAAAAGCTGCACCTAGTCTCAAAAGAAGACATAACAAATGTAGTCTTTTGTCTGGGTGGCCTTGTATCAAGACGAAAATAAGGGAACTTGCTACTGAGAAAGAAGGGGGGACAAACCCTGGAGGGTAACTAGCTCTGCTTTCCACAGCGTGAGGCCTGCGTTGAGGGTTCCAAATGCTGCCTGGCTCCCACAGACCCCTCCGGATAGCAGCCTGGCCATAGGGAGTGGGGCTCGGCCTCTCCCTCTGGGCCCTGCCTCCAGCTTCGGGGCTTGAATTCCCCCTTGGAGCTGTGGTGGCAGCAGGAATATGATCTCCCCCGGGTCTCCATCAGGGAGAGGATCAGTTTGATGATCAGGGCCAGCCACGCCATCCCAAAGAGGATCCACAGGGACACTGTGTTCTTGTACCACAGTGGGTACTGCCGGGAGGGGTCCATCCCTAGGGGAGAGGCAAGGTCAGAGGCTGGAGTCCTGGGAAAGTCAGGCCCAAGTTCCCCAAACAGAAATGGGTAGACATGGCTTGACTCGGACCAGCAGAATATGGGAAGTTCAAACCGGTCCAAGATCGCTGGCCTGGTGGTCACCTCTGAGAGCATGCAGGAAGCCCCCCTGGGTTGGCACCGTGAGTTTGGGAGTGACAGTTCCTCTTTGTTTAAGGCACCCACTCTGTGCTCTATTCCAGCGGCTCTCAGAGCAGGGCCCCTGGAGCAGCAACAGCAGCACCATGGGAGAGCTTGTGAGGAATGTAAATGATTGGGTCCCACTCCGGACCCACTGAATCAGGAACGTCTGGGGTGGGCCCAGCATCTGTATTTTCACAAAGTCCTCCAAGAGATCCTGATGCCTGATCTGCTGTTTGCGTGTCTCTGTGTGTGGTTTTCTCATATCTGAAGGGAGGCCGTTTGCCAGGACTTTTAGGAAGAACAGATGGAATCACTGGAGTTTGTTTCCTGTCTCTGATCTTACTGGCTGTGTGACCTTCATCTGTCTGATGGCCCCTCACCTGGGACATGGGGAAAATAATATCTCCCTTTGGGCTTTAGGATGAGGTGCTGTTATCCCAAGGCCACTATTTACCTCCCCAACCTCAATTTGCACACTTCTCCCCTTGGAGTATTGTGCTCCAGTCACTCTGGTCTTCTTCCCAAGTCTTCATCTATCATCTTTCCTGCCCCAGGACCTTTGCACTTACTTCTCCCTAGGCTCAGAGTGTTCTTTATGTCAAATTCTTTTTGGCCCTAGCTGGTTTGGCTCAGTAGATAGATCGCCGGCCTGAAGACTGAAGTGTCCTGGATTAGATTCCTATCAAGGTCAGGTGCCAGACTGTGGGCTTGATCCCCAATGGGGGGCATACAAGAGGCGGCCAATCAATGATTCTCTCTCATCATTGATTTAAAATGTATATACATATATTTTTTTCTTGATTTGAGAGAGAAAGGGAGAGGGGAAGAGAGAGAAAAACATCAATGATGAGAGAGAAACATTGATCGGCCCCTCCTGCACATCCCCTACTGGGGATTGAGCCTGCAACCCAGGCATGTGCCCTTGACGGGAATCGAACCTGGAACCCTTCAGTCTGTATGCAGACTCTCTATCCAGTGAGCCAGACCAGCCAGGGCTGATGTTTTTACTGCTTTCCCTCTCTTGTCCTCCCTGAAATCAATAAAGTATGTTAAGAAAATCCTTCTTGGCCTGGCTGTCTTCCTCTCCTCCTTCAGATAGCAGTTTTCATGTCACTCCCAAAGACTAGACTGGGCCCCTCCCTAAGGACTCTCAGTGCTTGTGCTTTTGTGGGGGAAGTTACTTATTTATTACTTCTGGGCCTCAGCTCCTCATCTATAAAGCGGAGGCAATGAGGGTGTCCACTTTCTAAGACCGTTGTGACTACCAGATGGGTTCAAGCATCCAAATGCTCAGATGGTGCCTGCAATAGGGTGGCGCATTGATCCCTGTAGCTGGGTGATGGTTTCACTCCCACTGGGTCCCCATACTGGTGTCCCCAACACAGTCAGGACTTGGTACGTAACAGCTGAGGGAGGAGGTGAGTGGGGCCTTGCTATGAGGCTTAGGTAGTCTCGCCGAGGGCTTGCTCTGTAACGTAATTCTTCCCGCTGTCTGTTTCCTGGGGTCCACTGTGCCTCCCTCAATAGATGGGGATCATGCAAAAGATGACCTGTCCTCCTACTTCCTGGATATCCTTTCTGTCTTAGCTCCTGTACTGGCCCTCTAACCACCCCATCCTATCCTGTTGGCCCAAGACAGTGGTCGGCAAACTCATTAGTCAACAGAGCCAAATATCAACAGTACAACGATTGAAATTTCTTTTGAGAGCCAAATTTTTTAAACTTAAACTTCTTCTAACGCCACTTCTTCAAAATAAACTCGCCCAGGCCGTGGTATTTTGTGGAAGAGCCACACTCAAGGGGCCAAAGAGCCGCATGTGGCTCTCGAGCCGCAGTTTGCTGATCATGGGCCCAAGACAAACTCTGGGTCCCATCCTCTCACAGCCAGGAAGAGCCTACACGGACGGAGCTCGCTGCCTGGCGGGAGCCGGGATTGGATTAGGCTGATTGGGTTATGGGGCTATGATTCCGCCGGCGGTCCCAAATGAGATCAGCAGTGAGCCAGCTCCGTGCCCCTGCCACCCGCCAGCTCAGCTTGCTCCTGGCAACCGAGGGGAGGAGGTGTTCCTCCAGTTTATTTCATTTTTTTTTTTTAGCTGAAATCATAAGTGGCAGGACACCTGGCAGCTGGCAAGGCGCTCAACTGAGCTGCAAATGCAATTGTGGGGGCTACGGGTCCAGAGAGGAGCAGGCAGCTGGGACCTGGGGGCCCTTCCCATCACAGCCTTAAGAGGAGCAGCTGGGACAGCGCCCCGTGGCTGCTGACTCAGGGACCACAGACACCCACAGCCCAGGTGGTGGACCTCAGCATTCCTCCCCAGGACAGGGGTTTGTCCTTGTCCTTGGAGGATAAGGAAGGCTGCGAGGCGCGGGAAAGGGAGAGAGGGTTTGTTCCTTCCCAGCTATGGAAGATTTTGGAACACATGCAGGTGAGGAGCCCTCCTTGGGCGCCTACCCTAGACCTGCCCTAGGCTTGCCTGCTCTCTGACCTGAATCAAGGTCTTTCCCATCTCAGCCTCAGTTTCCCCCCCATCTCAGCCTCAGTTTCCCCTTGCAGGTGGGCAGCCAAGGGTTCAGTGTAGTCACTCGCCACAGGCACTGAAATGGCTACAGTAGCAAATCTCAGGAGAGGAGCTGAAGGGACGGCTCTGCCCTCCATCCCTCCAAGCCAGGGTGGCAGGGGCTCTGGGAGGTCTGTGCCCATACCCTTGCCTGGCACTCTCCATAGAGGGGCTCACAGGGTAGCAGAGACCCCAGCCCTTCTCACCCTGTAGAACAGCAGTTCTCAACCTGTGGGTCGCGACCCCTTTGGGGGTCGAATGACCCTTTCACAGGGGTCACCTAAGACATCCAGATATTTACATTATGATTCATATCAGTAGCAAAATTACAGTTATGAAGTAGCAAAAAAATAATTTTATTGTTGGGGGTCACCACAACATGAGGAATTGTATTAAAGGGTCGCGGCATTAGAAAGGTTGAGAACCACTGTAGAGGCTGCTGTGCAGTGCCCCTGCCCCTCCCTCGATGGGAGGGAGGTCTTGTCTTCCATTGCCAGGGCATCCAAGTCTAAAGGGGGCTGTCCCTCCTCCCCACCCGCCTCAGGGGTCTCAGGACTTCCCAGGGGTTCCCCTCAGCCCCACATAGGCTTTGCCTGTTAGCTCCTCCCACAAGGCACCCTAGTTGGGCTCCTCTTCTCACTTTTCTGCCCTCCCCTTGCACTGGGCTCCCGAAGAGAGCCAGCCTTCTGGGCTTAGGATCATCTGGGGACAAATCCTGTTCCATCCTCCAAGCCCTGAGGGGCAGGCTGCTGCAGGGCCATCAGGCCACACAGCCCTGGGCTGAGGCCACTCCTGCCGCCTGTCAGAGAGTGTCTCAGGGAGACCCAGGGGCAGTGTGAGGGAGAGGGCTCAGCATGGAGAGAGAGGGGAGGGCAGGGCCAGGCCCTAAGGGGCTCCCACAGGCCTGCTCATGGATTTCGTACTCCAGCCCAAGACTATGGGGAAAAGTGGAGGTTTTCAGAGGAGCTGGACAGGTGACAAGATAGCACTTGCCATTTTTATTTTTCCCCTTTTATTTTTAGAAAGCATGGAAGGGAGGGAGGGAGCAGGAGAGAAAGAGATGGACACACTGATTGGTTGCCTCCCACTGGAGCCTCAACCAGGGCCGGGGATTGAACCTGCAACCCAGATGCGTGCCCTTGAATGGGAATCACACTCATGACACTTCAGTCTGAGGGCCGATGCTCTAACCACTGACACACAACCCACGGCGGCACTTGTCATTTTTAGAAATCATAAGGGCCAAGGGGGACAAGACAGAGACGTATGAGTCCACATGCCATGGCCACTGTGCTCTGTGAGGGCAACACCTCAGGAGCACTGAGGCCCAGAGAGGGGCTGTGTGAGGTGGTGTGGACAGAGTTTGAGTTTTGTAATTAAACAGAGCAGAATTGCTATTTACAAGCTGTGCAATCTCAGGCAAGTGACTTGGTCTCTCTGAGCATCAGCTACCTCCTTAATAAAGTGGGTGTTAGGTCCTGGCAGGTGCTGCTCAGTTGATTGGAGCATTGCCCCATACACCAAAAGGTGAAGGGTTCCATTCCGGTCAGGGCACATACCCAAGTTGTGGCACCTGCAGGAGTCCACTGATTGATGTCTCTCCCCCCGCTCTCTCTCTTTCTCCCTCCCTCCCTCTTTCTCTCTCAAATCAATAAAAAAAAATATCAATTGATAAAATGGTGTCACTCGTGGCTCTAGACTACCTGATGAACTGTTACTTGATAAAACCTCATTTCAGTGTTCCAGGCTAGGTTCTGTTTCCAAAGGAGTGCAGAGGGCAGGGCCTCCTCCCCAGTTTAGGTCCAGGGACCCGAGCGGGGACACAGGGCCCTGGGAGCCCAGTGTGGTGGTGGTGCCAGTGGCCACTGCTCACCCAGTCAACTTGCAGCTGCGGGAGCCATCCCTCCCGCCTGCTCCACAGTCTGTCCTCTACTGCCACCTGCTGTGCGTCTGCCTCAGTTTTATTATGCAAAGTTTTCCGAGACCCACGTGGGGCTAAGTCACAGATTGAACCCCAACTTGGGCCCTTGGGACCGTGCAGCCCACCCTTGCTGGTGCTCAGAGTGCGGCTGCCAATTGTTTTTTGAGGGGGTCAGAGTTTCCCAAGTCTCCTGACTCTCCAGACTGACCCTTCTGGGCCACCCCAGGGACTGTGGAAAGCTTGGCGTCTCAGGGGGTGGGTGAGGTGGAAAGGAGAGACCTGGGACAAGGGCTAACGGGGAGCTCCAAGAATGAGAGTGGGGCCTGAGTGCTTGTCAGATGGCCAGGAGTGTGCCCCACAGCTTGAGGCTGGTTCAGACTCCAGTTGTCATCGTTTGGCTGGGTTACCTTGGCCTCCTCACACAATGAAGGTGGCTTTAACCTGCCAAGGACTTAGGGCGTCAGGCCCCCACTGGGCCTGGTGTGCAGCAGGTACCCAGGGGAGGTGGCCAACGGGGCAGGTGAGTAGAGGCCAGGCCTCGGAGACTCAGCCCCCTCTTCCACCGGCCGCTGGGACTCTCACCGATCACGTAGTCGCCGAAGCCCACGGTGCTGAGGGTGATGAAGGCGAAGTAGAAGCCTTCCACATAGCTCCAGCCCTCCATGCGGGAGAAAAGCAGGGGCGGCAGCAGCAGGAAGAGCAGGAGGCCTGAGAGGAGGGCGCCCGAGCCCGCCAGCCAGCGGGCCTTGGCTGGGTCCTGGGGATGCACACAGCGCTCAGTCCCCACGTGGTTCAGCCTCCCACATTGTCCAGCCGGGAGCAGACAGCCTGGGCAGCTGAGCTGCAGGCAGTGAGAGGGGACTGCCCTCGGGGCCTCTCCACCTGGTCGTGTTCCCCAGATTTCCAGCCGGGGCCTTACTCCTGGGCCGTTCCTGTCTACCAGGTCCCACCATGTCCCCCGCACTGAGCTCTTTTATTACTAAAAATCTCCTTCTGGACAGCGACCACCACCCTCCATCCATCACATCCCCATGGTAACCCTGATTCCCAGTTCTCCCAACATTGACCCTTCCAGAGCACCCATTCCCACCAGAGACTCTCACTGGGGCAGTGACCGCCCTGGCCATCAGTGGCCACAGTTGCCAGCACACCCCTCATTCCACAAGGGACCCTCCCCTCCCCGCTGCCCTGGGCCCTCACCTGCCAGGCGCCCCCCAGCTTGCGGGCACAGCGGTGCACACCCTGCTGCATGAGGTGTCCCAGGTGGTTGAGCACCACGAGGTTGAGCGGGATTCCCACCAGAGCAAAGAAGATGCAGAAGAGGCGGGCGGCCATCGTGTGGGGGCTCAGGTTGCCGTAGCCTGAGGGGAGAAGGGCACATCAGGGTTCCCTTCTGTCGCTGGGGTCCCTGTTCCCAACCCACTTCAGATATGGCAGCTGGTATGTATCCAGCCTATGCAGGGGGCCAAGGCACCTGTTACCTCCTTCCAAACGGGGTTATGCCCACGTGGTACAGATTGGGAAGCTGAAGCTCCCAGAGGCTCAGCAAAGTGCATGAACTCAAACCTATGAGTGTGAGAGCCCGTCTTTCATCCCTTCACCTCCTCCCTGTCCGTGGGCAGAGGAATGGGGCCCAGGCACATGCGAGACCTTGGAGCCTCCAGCCACTGCACCTCTAGGACCTACTGTACCATTGAAGCTGCTGCCACCAGGTGGGTCCCGGTGCCCAAGCTGGTGACTCCTGCCTGATGCAGGCCCCTCCCACAGGCCATCTTGCTCAGGATCCCCCTGGCTTGGCCGAGCCTCTCAGAGCCCCACTGCAGTTTGTGGCTCATCCTCATCAAGCCCTTCCTTCTTTCTCTCCTGTCACAGGTCTCAGACCTGCTTTGCAGCCTGAGGTTCTCACCATCTCTCCTGCTCCTCTCTATCTTTCAAAGCCTCCTGCCCCCAGTACATCTCTTACACACTGATTCGGTCTTGATATCTGATTTCTAAAGGGTGCTAACTAACGCACTTGGGTTCCTTCCCTCTGGAGTGAGGGGCAGAGGATGCACATCAGGGGAGCTTCGGGAGGGGGCGGTTAGGACCTCTGTCATGAAGACCAGGGAAGGGGAGGTTGAGGGAGAGTGCGGTGTTCCTAAAAGGGTCTGTCAGCCTGGACATTCTTGTCTCCTTCGTTCCCCTCCACCTCCGTCTCCCCCATTCTTGGTCACCACTGTCTTGTCTTTCTATAACACAAACCTGAGGATATCACCCTCAGGTTATCATTCTGTATTACTCCTCATGTCTGATGGGGAAAGTCCAAACTCTCACCTAGCCCATTTCTGGCTGCACACCTGTCCGCTGAACCCCCAAACCCCTCCTCCCCCTGTGTCTTTGAATATGATACCCCCCTACCAAGAGTGTGCTTCCTGCCCTCCTAGCCCATCTGTAAACGGTCTGGTGGAGGAGTGGCTCCCCGTCCCCCACTCCCCCCCCACCTCCCCCACACACATTCTGCAGGCTTTGAGGATATAACCCACTCACTTCCTGAGAATGATTTATTCCCATGTCTACGGCTCCTGAGGGTGGAGAGCCCCTTTGGGGCAGGGGCTGGGTCGTAATCATCTTTATATTCTCAACAATTGGCACAGGATTGACATTCAATAGGAGCTCACCATATGTGAGCTGAAAGAGTACAAGAATGAATGAATGAATGAATGAATGAATGAATGAGTGAGTGAATTGGAAATATAAGAATGAATGTATAAATAGATGAATAGATGCCTTGCACCCTGCCCCATATCACTGCTTAAAGTGCCCCTCATTTGCACTGAGACTGGTGGTTTACACTCTTCTGCCTCACTTAGAGGTCTCAGAGGCATGGTCCCGGGAGAGGCGGGAGGGACCACTCGTCTAGAGCATGGGTTTTGGAGTCAGAGGCACTCGCTGGGTTTGACCTTTTCATTCCAACTTGTGGGATGGCAGCACTGAGATTCCGGATCTGGGAGGAGCTCTGTGGATGCCTTTGCCTTCCTGAGGCTGATATGAACGGGGGCTTCCTCCTCCCCATTCTTCTCAGCCAGCCCTCAGGGAGCAGAATTGATGGATACCCAAGAAGCCCTCACCTGCCTGCCATGGCCCCATCTATGCCACCTCTCACTTCAGCATACCTCCCACAGGTCCCCTCTTTCACGTTGATAGTCCAGCCCTAAGACACTGCAAGGTCTTTGGTGGTTGGGCTCCCCTCTCCCTTCTCCAGAGTCAGTCCTCAGTTCCAACCCTCTCCAGCTATTTGTGCCTCCTACTGTTCACCAAACACAGCGGCCACGCTCTGCCTCAGGGCCTCTGCATGTGCTATGGAAGGTTCTGTCCCATTACCTGCATGACTTGCTCTCATATTTTGTATGTTTTTGCTTCAACAGACATCCCATGTACAGTAGCCCCGCCCCCATCACTATGGAACTCCCCTACCTGGCTTTATTTTTCTCTAAGCACCTCTTATAACCCGAATATTGTCTATGCATTTGTTAGTTTCTTTGTGTTCCCTCACAGTAGGATGTCAGTACACCCAAGGGAAGGGACTTGCCAGTTCTGCTCACCATTGTTTCGCCAGCATCTAGAACTCTCAGGCCTGTTAGATGAGTGGTGGATAGATGAGTGGACAAATGAGCGAGCTGGGGACGGGCTTCACAGATGGTGAAAGATTTCAGGACTCAGGCCTGCCTGCTGGCCCAGAAGTGTTGTGTGCCTGTAAGACCCCTTTTCATTCTAGGGTTTGGGAAGGACAGCCCTTACGCTGGTCCCAAGGCATTGGAACAAGCCATGCAGTCCTTCTGCTGGGTTTCAAATTCCAACTCTGCCGCTTACCAGCCATGTGACCTTGGGATAGTGTGCTTTTCCGTGCCCAGTCTCCTCATCTGTAACATGAAAACAAAAGCCCTGTCCTTGGAGGTTGGACTGTATGCACAAAATCTCAAAGTAGACCATAAGGGTAGGGTGGGGCTCGGTCTCCGTTCCTCTGCCCTCTGCCCATCAGAGCTGGCGCAGACAGTGGAACCTTGCAGAGAGAAATGGTTAGGGACATAGGCCAGACTAAGCACCGCAGGACTGGGAAGAGACAGGCTGCAAATTCCCAAGTTCAAGGGCCAAAGTCACAGGCCTGAGGTAGAGGGTGGGGGAAGTGTGGGGTTCAGACTTAAGACCCCTACACATGTGATTATGCCTCCATATCCCGCGCCCTGGAACTCCATTCTTGCTTTTGGAATTAGTGTGTCAGCACCTGTTGAGTGTCCATTGAGTGCTGGGCCTGTGCTAGATCCTGGGGGCACAGAGATGAATACACATCGTACCCCCCCAGGCACAGGGTCCATGGAGCCTGAGGGGGCTCAGGCATGCTTGCCTCAAGGTGGAGGGCTGTCCAAGCTCCTGTGTAGCCCTGAGATTGCTTCCAAGAAGTATTGACTGATTTAAACTAGATGGAGATTCCTCTGCGTCTGCGGCTTGGCTCCGGTCTGGGAGGACAGAAGCTGGAACATGCTTTTCTGAGAGGATCCTGGCTGGTAGAGGTAGCCTGAGCCACTGGCAGTGTCACACTGCCACCTGGTGGTAACTCCTGTGTCATGCAGGGGCTGGGCCTGGCACCAGGGCAGGGAGATGGGGCGCTTTACTTACTTCCTGGGTCTAGAGCTAGGGATCTAGGCTGTTCTGCACCTTCTGCTCTCAACAGCCCCCAGGCGCCCTCCCGGGACAGGTTCCACCTCTGCTCTCCTGGAGGCAGGGCTAGGGAAATTGGGTGGAGGCAGGGATCTGTCCCAGTGTCCCAGGTGAGGGAGGCAGGGGACTTGGAGAGGAGAGTGATGGGTTGAAAGGGTGCCTTTGTGAGCTGAGGAGTGGACTCCAAGAGTGGCCACCTCTCACCAAAGGCAAGAACAGGTTGCAAGACTGTTCTGGATTCCTGTTCCCTCTTCCTCACCTTCCACCACCACCCTCGCCCCACCCCCAACTATCCCTGGGCTCAGTGCTGTGTGGATTTGGCCCAGAACATCTTTACTCCTGCCCAGGAGAGATTCCCTGCTTCCTCAGGGGTTCTGTGAGTCAGAAGCCCCCTAGAGCGGTACTTCTCAATCTTGAACTTGACGCCAACTCCTGGGGACCCTGGGTAAATGCAGACCTGGCACAGCAGATCTGCTGTGAGCCCGTGATTCTACTCCCAGGTAGTACCCAGAGCACTGGGACCACCTACCCTGGGAGTCCCGAGGCCCTGATACCCCTCCCAAAGGCACTGGCCCCTGTCCCTCATGGGGAAGCCACTGTGCCAGCTGGCAGGCAGAACTGCACTTGGGATCTCAAATAGAGAGGCCTCATTTAACCCTCAGCGACAGAGAGAGAGTGACAGTAGGTGCTGTTAGTGTTTCCATTTTGCACCCTGCACTTACCAATGGTGGTGATGGTGGACACGGAAAAGAAGAAGGAACCCATGATCTCCCAGCGCCCCATGCTGGTAGTGTTGCTGAGGACGATGTCCCCAGTTTGGTATGCATGGATGATGCCCTGGGGGAGAGGCTGCAGTGACCACCAGGCTCTGAGGTGACAGGGCTTCTGCATTCAGACCCACACACATACGCATGTGTACACACACACATACTACACCACACACACACACACACACCTGTGTGCATGGACAATCCTCACAACCACTGTGAACCCAGTCTGGCCTGGGCCAGGAGGCTCTCTCCCTCCAACCAGGTGCTCCCCTGGGACAGCTCCCTCTCTTCCCTTGCCCCTGGGGCCCAGGTCAGCCCAGGACAGCTCACTGGTTGGAAGGAAGAACATCCCTCATTTTCTTTTCTACTCACTCCCATTCTTGCAATGAGCACTGGCCAGGCAAGGCCTGTGGTGTTTTGGGGGACACGGAGATGAAAGAGACAGGACCTCAGTCCTCAGTGAGATGGAGACAATGCAGTGCAGACAATGTAGCTTTAAAGCAGTGCAGCAGCATGATCCTGGGCAAGACACTCAGCTCTGTGCCTCAGCTCCCCTGACTGCAAAATGGGAACACTAACAGCACCTACTTCATAGAATTGTGGTGAGGGTTAAATGAGGCACTGGGTGTAAAGACATAGAACAGTACCTGGACATGGTACAGGTTAGTGCTGGCTGTTATCATTATTGCTACAAATATAGTGCCAGAGGGGTACAGAAAGAAAGGGTGCTCATTCTGTGGGGGGAAGGGCAGAGGCTTCATGGGGGCGGGGATGTTGTCACTGGGCCTTCCTTGAGGGTCATATGGGATTGCTCCCAATAGAAGGACATTCCGTAGCTGGCAGGCAGGACTGCACTTGGGATCTCAAATAGGGAGGCCAAAAGGTTGTTGGGAGCCAGGCCATACTTGGCTCTGCCCGACAGAGAGAGAGTGACAGGCCTCTCCCAAGGCTGCTAAGCAAAGGCAAGGAAAGATCAGAGTGTGCCCTGCTGGCGTGGCTCAGTGGATGAGCATTGACCTATGAACCAGGAGGTCACGATTTGATTCCTGGTCAGGGCATACACCTAGGTTGTGGGCTCCATCCCCAGTGTGGGGCGGGCAGAAGATAGCTGATCGATGATTCTCTCTCATCATTGATCTCTCTCTTTTCCTCTTTTTGTTTTGTTTAAAGAAAGATCAGATTGTGTGCTTATGGCAGCAGGCAGTATAGAAGATGCTGTCGGATCGAAAGCAGAAAGCCTGCTGCACGGCTGAGTGATAGAATGGACTGGCCTGCATCCTGGCACAGAGTGGTCCAGGCGGAACAGAGAGGAGCTAGTCAGAAGCTTAAGCCTCTGGCCCTATTTGGTGTGGGCAGTACGGGAAGCATTTAAGGCCCCTGTGAGCTGTGTGGATGTGAGGCCAGTGGGGAAGGAGGGCTGGGAGAAGGGCCACCTGCTCTTGACCTTGGAGGAACTTGGGCTGCTGGGGAGCTGCATGTACAGGTCTGCACACAGAGGGGATCTGGGGTGGGGACATCCTATTCTTGTTCCTGGGGATGAAGCCAGAGGAGGGTTGAGAGGAGGTGTGAAGGGGGGTGCACAGAGAGGGAAGCCCTGCAGTAACCTCAGGAACACCCACACCCACAGATGCACACTGGACAGTGCTGGGTGGTGCATTGCCCAGCCTCCTGGCTCTGTGGCATGCGTGTGTGCTACCCCCCTGAGCCTCTGCTTCCTCAGCTCTAAAATAGGACGATAATAACGGTACCCGCCTGTGAGGTAGGTGAGGATGAGACAAGGTACCACACGAGGGACAGTGCTGGGCACGCAGGAAGTGCTACACAGAGGCATTAGCATCACTGTCCCCGCCCTGGCCCAGGGACACTCACCTCCCCTGCCAGGGGAGTGTGGCCGCCTCAGGACCAGGCAGAGGGCTGTGTTCATAGGGGCTAGAGGGGGAGGGGGTGGAGGTGCTACATTAGGTCCTTAGCGGAGAAGGTCCTTCTCCCGCCCAGCTCCAGGCCCCACTCTGCCCAGCTCGATGCCCAGCATGCAGGTTGCCCTCCCCTAGGGGATTGCGGGACTAGGTGTGCAGCTGTCTACGAGTGGGATCAATCCAGGGCTTGGATGTTAACGCATCCGTCAAATCACAGCAACTCCCAGTCCAGGTCGCCTGCCCTGAGGTGGAGACCTGGGTCCATCCTTCATGCCCCGCCCCAAGAACCCTTCCCTTGGCAAATCCCACTGAGCTCCCATCTTCTGAGCAGTCTCTGGCCTCAGGAACCTCTGCGTCTCCGGAGGTGTGCCCAGTCTCTGTCCAAAAACTCGGAGTAACAAGTAGTTAGCTAAAGAGCGCCCCTGCACCCGCCCCTCCTTCTTTAGAACCCTGTCGCTGGCGAGCGCGCCCTGAGCCCCTTCCTCTGCAGGCCCTGTCGGGTACCAGGGCCAGCCCTGTCTCAGTTCCTCCTTCCAGCCACCTCCCAAGCCAGCTGAGAGCACCCGGGCCCCATTCTGATTCGAAGGGGTCGGTCCTGGCAGCTCCTGACCCAGGTAGGCGCCCCCCCATCCCCCTGTCCTCCTCATCCTCAAGTTCGGTGTTTGCGCAGCAAGGCCCGCTCTCCACAGGGCGGGTCACGCCCTCTGCCCCCTAAAGTGCTCACAGCGCAGCGCGTTCCTCTGCTGGAGCGGGCGGACTTTACTGTCTGTCCGTCCAACATTCTGGCCCCCACCCTGCCACGTGGGGCCGCGTGGTCCCCGCGTCTATCGCCTCCACCCTTTTGGAGAAACGCTCCCTGCCTGTTCCTGGCCCTCTGCCCGCCCCCCGGGTCTCCCCGCCGCACCCCGGCCGGCCCCGCTCTCCCCTGACCCGGATCAGCGAGTCCAGCGCCGGGCCGTCCAGGCACGTGAAGTTCCGCAGCAGTGCCCACTTGTCGCGCTTGAACTTCGCCTTGGAGGCCTGCGCCGCGGGGCTCTCCAGCATCCAGAACACGCCGGTGCCCAGGGCCAGGTAAGCTAGGTAGGCGAGGAGCAGGAGCACGGTGCCCGGCAGGGCAGAGCACTGGGCCCTGCCCTTGGACACTGCCCGGGCTCGCGGTCTGTACATGATGGGACAGACAGGGCGGCTGGCCTGCGGAGCCATGCACCAGGACCCAGGTGGAGAGGAAGGCCCGCGCTCTGCTGGTCCCTTCTCAGGCCAACCGCTGCTGTGCCCAGTTTCTCAGCAGAGGAGGCGGGCTGGACAGCGTGCCCCACCCTGCCCCGGGATCCAATCCCAGGGACAAAAAGAGGCCTGAGCTGTGGCATTTGGCCCCGCCTTGAACGTGTAGGGAGTGCCCACCCTCCAGCCCAGCTCAGGGAGAGGGGGAGGGCTGCTGGGTGGTGAGGGCCCTAAGAAGGAAGGGCCCAGAGCCCTCAGCTGTCCAGTAGCAAACCGTGGGAGGGACTGCGGGAGACCAGAGGCAGGGGGAAGAGAAGGTAGAAGCCAAGTTTATTTTCTTAGGGCCCCTGCCTAAGCCCCTGGATCCAGAGACCATCTCCAAGGGCTGCTGCTGGCAAGTCCTCCTTGGCTCTCTCACACCCTCATCCTTCCCTCCCTGCATCCAAAGATGAGGGCTGCTGGCTGATCAGCACTGTCCATGAGCCTGGGAGGCAGAGGGGCCTGATCAGTGTGTGGGTTGTCCACTCGCTACTTCTGAGGAGGCCCCGTACTCCCTCTAGCCAGAATGGAGGGAGGGTCCTGGTGGTAAGGGGTCCCAGAGGTCCTCAGCTTCAACAGGAAGTCTCAGGATGTAATCTGGGTCGAGCTGCTGTAGTTGCTGCCCTGGGTGTCCCACCTGGGGCCTCCTCTGCTTCACAGCCTCGCCTCAGGTCCGTCCTGAGGTCTGGACACTGAGGCCCTGCCTTGCGGCGGAGTTCTGGGGCTGAGGTTGGCAGTCCTCGGTGTGTAGGGCCTGTGAAGGACTGGTCTCAGTCTCTCCTCTCCTCTGGCCGGAGTTGTGGCCGTCTGGCAGGAGAAAGGCCAGCAGCAGAACTGGTTCCCAGGGGAGGCCGTGCCTCCATGGAGCTCATTTCGTGGAAGACTTCTGGGATTCGCTGACTCTCCGCGTTCCCAGGGAAATATGTTTGGAAATGCTCTTAAGAAGACAGGAGCCCAGAGTGGTGATGAGGTCAAGGAATGCCCTGGGGGAGAGTCAGAGGAGACCATTCCCAGGAAAGTGGGTGGGACACCCCAACCTCCTAAGCCTTGCTCACAGACAGCTCTGGACTTCCAGGCCAGGAGCACTGGCGCTTGCTGGCCCCTCCGTGCAGCTCCCTGAGGGCAGATCCTGTCTGCATTGAGATGCCCCAAGACCCTATTCCCTCTCCTTTCCCCTCCTGTCAGCTGTTCCTGTGGGCTGTCATTTGCCCTCATCATAGCATTTTGGGCCCTGGGTTGGGACTGCCTCTCTACTTAGCTAGTCCTTCCACTCGACTAAGTGCACCTGGAGGGCAGGAACTTCCTAGAGCCTGACACAGTGCCCAGCACATCGCAGGCCAGACTAGTGAACACTGTGCAGCTCTCCAGTGAGGCAAAAGTATAGCCACCCTTTGCTTGCTGTCCTGTAGGCACCTCTGGGGAGGGGCTGGGAGAAGGGCAGTGGGGATCGGTTCATAGTGATCCATGTCTGGTCACCTTTGAGGGGAAAAGGGCAGGGGCTCTGGGACAATGGCCAACCTCTCGCTTTACACCCATCTGTCATTGATCCTGACTTCCCATCTTCATTCTGGTACTTTCTGGGACACTCCTCCCTCCTTTCTCTTTCCAGATCAGCCCTGGCTGGGAGAGGAGGAGGTGGGGCAGGAAATCCAGAGAACACATGCACAGGGCGGGAGAAGCTGAGAGGGACTCCTTGGATCACTGGGGGAGGGGAGATCATGCAGAAGTGGAGATCTTCTGAGGTCTGGGGAGCCCATTGGCCTCAGGAACTCCCTCTTCCTTGAGGCGGAGGCCCCTGCTGAGCAGCCAGAGCTGTGAGCACCTGTGCAGAAGCAGGGGACCCAATGGGAGGACCAGCGCCAGCCACGCCAGGCCCAGGAGGATCCAGATGGCCGCCAGGCTCCGGTACATTGAGATGTAATGCTTGCTGGGGTCCGTGCCTGGCCAGGAAGGGAATGTGATAAATGCCAGGGATCTGAGGGCACAGCCACTCTCCCCCTCCCACCAGGGTCCATTGGGGCCCTGCCATTCTCCCCATAACAAAGGTCAGCAATGGATGTCTCTGGGGAAAGGATATGGATTCCAGAGCAGAAGTGAGAATGCGTAGCAGCCTCAGAAATCATTCATCTCCAAAAAAACCAGGGGCCATCTGATCCTCAGTGGCCACTCCTGCTGACATCTCCCCAACCTCCAACCCCAGTGTCCCTGACCCTGAGATATCTGAAGGCCTTGTTCTCACCGACAACATAGTCCCCGAAGCCGATGGTGCTGAGAGTGATGAAGGCAAAGTAGAAACCCTCGCTGAAGCTCCAGCCCTCCACGTGACTGAAGACCATGGGTGGGAAGATGAGAATGACCAGCGTCCCTAGGGTCAGGAACAGAGCCAGGCCCAGAACCTGCAGGACCTGGAAGGGAGGGAGGCAGTTCGTCTCTGAGTCCATGTGGGAGACTCCAGGACTGTATGGGGCAAGAGTCTGGGGAAAATTTGGGAGTCGGAGAGGGGTTACAGCTGGGTCCCTTTGTTGCCCTGCAGATCTTTGGGGTGGGGCCTAGATCTCCCTGTCAGAGGAAGACCTGGTCAGAGGGGCTGCATTGGTGGGTCAATTGGAATTCAGAGATTCCTTTGGGTTAGTACAGGTCCCCCAGGACTCAGATCTGGAATAGAGGACTGTCACTGAAATGTCCCAGCTTCCTCTGCACCCTTGTCCTTCTAGTATGCCTGGCTTTGCAAAGGACTGATCAAAATATATTTTTAAAGAAGTCCTGATCGTTTCAGCCTGCACGTGCTGTTACAACGGCCTGTACGTGCTGCAGAGCTTTGTGAGGGATTGGCCAAGTCTTTCCAACCACAGGGCATTCAACCTCTCCCCCTGCCCAATCCTCTCCTTCCACCAGTGCCTGCCTAATTAATACCTGCTGGCCACACTCCGCCAGTCAGTGTTGGCTTCTATGGGATTAACCTGAACCATATCTGTCACTGCAGGGCTGTAGGGAGGGTGGGGCCTACCTGGGAGCGTCTGGGCTGGTCCTCCCACCTTTCCAGTGTGGTCAGGTGGCCACGCAGCCCTGTGCCCAGGTGGTTGAGGAAGATCACGTTGAGGGGGATGCCCACCAGAGCGTAGAAGACACAGAACACCTGGCCTGCTTCGGTGCTGGGTGCCAGGTTCCCATATCCTGCACGGGAGGAGGAGTGAAGTGTGGGGAAGAGAGCTCAGAACTGCCTCCCCACAATCCAGCAGAGGTGACTGGTCTTCTGCTGCTGCTCGGGGAGGAGGGAAAGACCCCCTGGTCGCGTGGACACGCGTCTCATTCTCTGCTAGAACGATTCCTGTTTACTAGTATAAGGCTCCTGCTTGTCTTTCAAGGCCTATCTTAAATGACACTTCCTCTAGGAAGCCCTCCTGACAATCACCCTTCACCTTCTTAGTAGGTCCAATTTCCCACAGTGCTTTGTGTCATTCCTATCTACTTATCTACCCTGCCTGGCACTATTATTTTTGATGTTTATTTTATCCCTTCCATTGGATTAGAAGCTCCTTGAGGGCTGAGTCTGGGTTTGATCCAAGTTATGATACTCCCTTCCCCTCACTCCTTCCTCTGTCTCCCATGGCACCAGAGCTCAAAGAAGGCATTGGACCAAATTGGTCTTATTTGAATAGATGGGGTTAATGAGGGTATGGAATTTCCTTGCAGAAGAATCAGAGTGGAGTTTCTGACTGAGGGGTATAGTAGACAAGCCCAGGGTCCTGGCCCCTTGGAGCCCCTGGCACAGCACCTGTAGCCTGTAGACAGTTCCTGTGCACATAGATAGTTTCCCTCCAAGTCCCTGCATCTTGTGCCTGAAAGATTTTTCAGCTGCAAGAGTTCCCTTGGTCCGTGGGCAGGTCCAAGTGCTGGAGAGTTAACACATCTAGGATTCGATCTCAACCTGCCAGGGCAGGAGTGAGGAGACACATTGCCCTGCTTTCTTGATGGGCTCCCTTAGCCTCTCAAAGGGTTTGCAGTGAGCCCAGTTGCCCTGCCCAGTAACCTGCTCATTGATACAAATGTTATTGCCTTTTCTCCTTGTTTCATTTTCCCACGTCTCCACTGGTGCTTCCTGAAATCACTTCCCAGATGAACCACATCCTTGCCTCTGCATCTGCTTTTGGGGAACCCAAACCTAGACAGGGGGAGCCCTTCTTCACCTTGCCCTTACCTATGGTAGTGACAACAGTGCCTGCAAAGAAGAAACTGCTGCCAAAGTCCCAGTTGCTGGGGTTGGTGGAGTTGCCTTTGGGGTTCACGCCCTTCACCCAGGCTTCCATGATGACCTGTGGGATGGCAGGGAGAGGGAACTGATGGCACCAGCTGGTGCCCAGAACTCAGCAGGTGGTTTTGTGTTACCTCACGTAATGAGGTTCTCAGATAGTCTTGCTTTCTTAGCATGGAAAAGGAAACGAAGGCTCAGAGTGGCAACACTGCCCAGGGCTGTGAGTGTGGGCTGGTGGAGGGGGATGGGCCCAAGGAGGAAGAAGATGCTTAAGGAATGGACCAGGTGAGAGATTCTGCATGTGGCCAAGAGGGCGAGATGCCAATGGGTTGTTTGGCCAGTGTGAAGATTTCAGATTGGATGTTCCTGGAAGGGTTTACTTGGGAACATAGGGTATGAGGTCCATCGGGAAAGTCGGGAGTGGAATGGGTTTAGAGAAGGGAAGCCTGCCCTTCCAATGGGACTGATGGTCCTTTGTGCCTCCAGGTGAGCTGGTAGTCTTGCTCTTTGCTGCCTCCTAGTGAGTGCCAGCCCAGGCTTATAGGAGTTCTATCAGAGGCTGGCAAAGGTCTCCTGTGTGTGTGTGTGTGTGTGTGTGTGTGTGTGTGTGTGTGTGTGTGTGGTGTGTGTGTGTGTGTGTGTGTGTGTGTGTTTACAGAATTTGAACCCATCCCTGAAGGTCAGGCCTGAGCCCCTCTGTCTCGGGTCTAGCTCTCTCAGATAGGGCAGAGCTCCCTCCATCCTCCCTTCCCCTGTAGCTGTGAGTTGTGCCTGGGCAGCAGCACAGCCTTGCCACTTGGTAGACCCCCAAGGGCAGGTGGGAGGAGGTGGGGGAGGGGCAGCTCTGGCCTCCAGTTCCTGTGGGAATGGTTCCCTGCTGGCTGGGTGAGCGAGCTCCGGCCAGGATGAGGTGGTCCCATGAGCCAGGCCGTTAGGCGCCTTGACACAGGCTGTCTGCTTCTTCTCACTTTGGCAGAACTGGCCTCGTTGCATGTGGACTTTGGCCTCCCTGTCTTTCCCACACACCCAAACAGGCCAAGATGGAATATTCTGGAACATACCCTGTCCCTGGAGACCCTCCCTCTTGGGAACAGCACTTGCCCCGGACTCAGCTGTCCCCCACACTGATGTTCTCCATCCTGTTGAGGAAGGGCCTTGAAGTTACCAAGGTTGCTGAGTGGGGCCCTTCTGTCCTTCTCTCAGAACCCATGGTGGAGACGTCAGAGTCCTGTGAACCCAGACAGGGCCTCCTTCCCTGGATACTGCTTGCAGTACTGTTGCAGCTTTCCCTTGTGATTAGAACAGTCATGTGCATCCTGGAACCTCATCCCAGATCTCTGCTTTTCAGCTACAAACCCCCTGGCAAGTGAGATCCCTCCTAAGGAGGCTGAGGACGTGAGAGATGTCCTGGCTCCCTCAGAGCTGCAGCCAAGCCTGTGGCTCCCTCCTCCTTTTGCAGAGCTATCAACCCTTCCCACACCTTCTGGCTCCTGGGTTTCAACTCAAACTCAGGGCTGAGGGAGCAAGAGGCTCCAGGGCCTCTTTCGTGGCCTCCTTCTCCTCCCTCACACCTCCCAGAGTCTTAGGTTTCCAAATCCTTTCCAGTCCTGATATGGGTGCTGTGGCCCAGCTGCACTGGTAGGCAGCAGGCATGTGAAGAACGGGCCTGCACAGGTGTCTCACAGCCCATCCACCTCATAGCCAGCTGCTCCCCATCCTGCGTGGGCATCAGCATGGCCGCCTGCTAGCCCCGCCCTGACTCTGTGGGTCTGGGATAGTGTGATCATTGGTGTTTCTAACAAGCTCCCAGGTGCTGTCCCAGGTGGTGCCGATGCAGCTGGCTGGGGCCACACTTGAGAACTGCTGCACCCCGGTATCCTGCCTCGGTGCTTATGGTAATTTGTGTGGCGAAGAGCAGCTGGCCCGAGTGCCAGTTCTGTCTCTACCACTAACTGTGCAACCTTGCCCAACATACACCACCTCTCTGTGCTGCATTTCCCATCTACAGAATGGAGATGATGATGACGCAAGTGATTAAGAGAAAACTCCTGTAAAACACCGGGCCCCGCATGGCGACCCTGCTCCCCCCTGTTTAAGGCACATTGTAAATGCTTAGTGAATGCCACCGAACATGGTGCTGACCAGCTTGTGTCGTGGTGGTCATTTACTCTGCCTCTTAGTCTCCAATGCATTTACCTTCCCCAGCAACAAGGCATTTTGCCTTGTTTCTTGGAGAGAGCATGTTGGGACACCAGAGTTTGTGCAGGGGAGCAGAAGGGAGTCAGGCAGGGGGTGACCCCCACCACCATCAGAGATTGCCTCCCAAGGGCGCGGTGCGGGTGGGGCTCAGTTACCCTGGCCACTGCTCACCAAGCGCAGCGCCAGGGTCCAGGCCGGGGTGGGCCAGCATGGCGGCTGCTCCTGACCTTTCTCTATGCCCCCCATATGCTGCAGCCCAAGTGTGGTCAGCACAGTGGCCATGGGGTTGAGGTGGGGAAGTACAGGGTGGGGGAAGAGGACATTTGCACAGCGCCAGTAGCACTACGTCTGCTTGTAAGCAGAAAGTGGCAGTGTAGGCAGTACTTCTAACCTGCTGCTGCATGTCCACAGCACAGATGTGGTTTTTTTCCTCATTATTCTAGACTAAAGGCCCAGTGCACGAAATTTGTGCATGGGGGGCGGGGTGTATCCTCAGCCTAGGTTGCACCCTCTCGCAATACAGATCCGGGACTGCTGGCCCCTAACTACTCACCTGCCTGCCTGATCAGCATCCCCCCCAACTACTCACCTGCCTGCCTGATAGCCCCAAAATGCCTCTGCCTGCCTGATCACCTCTAACCACTCTGCCTGCCTCCTTGATTGCCCCTAACTGCTCACCTGCCTGCCTGATTGCCCCTAACCGCTCACTGGAAGGTGCCCAGGCAGGGTGAAGGATTGTGGTCATTCTGGACTCTGGTCATTCTGGTCATTCCACTGTTTCAGTTGCTGGGCTTTTATTACATAGGATGAGGAAATGTGGGGCCAGAGAGGTTAAGGACTTGCCCCATATCACAGCGATCCAGTTTTAGACTTGGACCTAGGTCTCCCCTGGCTCTGTTCCCACACCCTCTGCCTCCAAACAGGGCATCGGTCCTCAGGTTGTGGCCCTGGATCTACCACAAGAACCCTCATCTGCCCACCCTCCCCACCAGCGTCTCCCCTTCACCTGCACAAACTGCTCCAGGGCCCGCTGGTCCAGGCAGGTGTAGTTCTCCAGGAAACGCAGCTTCTCAAACTGGAACTGGTCCCTGGACTGAGCCTCCGCCTGCTTCTCCAGCAGCTGGAAGATGGTGGCGCCAAGCAGCAGGTAGCAGACATAGACCAGCAGCAGGGGCAGCAGCCGGCCGCCCCAGCAGCTGCAGAGCCCAGCGTGGGGCATAACGAGGCCAGGACTGTGCCAGGGCCGTGGGGCTGGCTTGGGGAGGAACTGCAGGAAGGGCTGGGGGACCTGCACTCAGCCTCCTGCCGGTCTTGCCCTCCCAGGCACAAGTGTCTGGAGGCTGGGAGTCTGTTTGAACAGCGCAGTTCAGCTTGGATGCACTAAGTGCCATGAGTGCAAACAGGCCTGTCTCCCCCACCCGGCCTCTTTTCCCATGGAGAGCAGCAAGTGGCATGGACCACTCAGATAGACCTGCCCGGTCCTGCTGAGGTCATCTGCCTTGTCCTCTGCCTGCAAGCTGGACAGGTGTTTCTGGGCCAAATCTGATGCTCTCCTCACTCTGCCCAGGCCCGCATGGTCCCCTCGGCAGCTTCTCACCAAGGACGGATTCAAGTCCCCAAGCTTGGGAGTTGGGAAGAAATCAGATTGGGTGTGAATAAACCTTGTACTCAGTCACCTTGGCTACCCAAGGGGGCAGAATTGACCTGCCTATTGGGGAACTGAGGATGAGTGAACTGGTGACAAATCAGGGCAAAGCAAACAGACAGCGACAGTCCCATCAGGAGCAGCATGGGCCAATGCTCCTAACACACGGGAGCATTTGCTCCATGGCCTCCTGGCTTGAAGTCCTTTAGCTGGCTGCCTTCAGAGGACACCGCATCAGTGAGATATGCGTGTGAATAAGACGAGGCTGGAGTGTGTCCTGGCTCTGGGTGGGCAGAAGCAGGGTGTCTTCTTGCTTATGTATGTGTGTATTTGTAATAGTTTTCTCGACATATGATTTATATATCATATCAGTCACAAACATAAAGTATGCAATCGAATGCTTTTTAACAATCAACTTGAGGACATTTTCATCTCTCGAAGAGAAACCCTGGGCCTTTCAGCCATCAGTGTCCCTCCTTGAAGCTGCTCCCTCTGCCTCTGGCAACTTTAATCTATTTTCTCTGTGGACAAGCCCACTGTGGACATTTCATACAAACGTAGCCATACAGTATGTGGCCTTTTGCATTTGCCTTCTTCTGTTAAGTTTAACGTTGTAACGTTCATCCACACTGTAGGTTGTCAGTACTCTATTCCTCTTTATGGATGCGTGAGGTTTTATTGTCTGGCAATAGTCCTACATTTTATTTATCCATTTTTCAGTTGAGAACTATTTGGGTTGTGTCTACATTTGGCCATTATGAGTCATGCTGCTATGAATATTCACATACATGTGTTTGTGTGTACACCTGTTTTCAATTCCTTAGGATATATTCCTAGGAATGGGATTGCTGGGCCATATGGCCACTCCATGTGTCATTTCCCAGGGCGGTCGCACCATTTTGCCTTCCCATGGTAGTGGTCTGGGTTCTGGTGTCTCCGCTTGTGGTTTCTGTAATGAGCTGCGGCAGCAGACGCCCTGCGTGGCCTGCCCAACTGCCTTTCCCTCCTTCTTGGCCCACAGAACCCCACTTTAGTACATGCCCGGCGATGGAGCATGGCTGGTTTCTCCATCACAATTATCCTGCTCCTCGCTTGCAGACCAGGTTTCCCTGGAGCAGCCCTGAGGGGGTTTGTGTATGAGCAAAGCAGTAAGTCAAGGCTGCCTCTACCTGGTTCCTGGGGAGCCCCGGCGGGTCAAGCACTTCCCAGTCAGTCCCAAGTGGGGCAGGGATCTGGGCTCTCCTATTCCCACCCAGGCCAGCCCTTTGGGCACCTCTGGCTTCCACCTGCAGGCAACATGGCCACAGGAGCCCATGGACAGTCCACTGAGGAGCCCCAGATGCAGGCAAGGCCACTGGAAGCAAAAACGCATTAAAGTGGGAGAGAGGCTCAGAAACGGGGAGGGGCTCAGAGGATTGACAGTGTCCCTTGCACCCACTTTCCAAGCTCCCTTGCAGCTGGGTAGCCATGTGGCCAGCTCTGACCAATTAGGTCTGGGCAGAGTTGGCCAGGGAGGTGGGGGCAGAGGGCTCGGCCTCCACTGGCCCCTCTGTCTCTCCTGAAAGCATGGGTGACTGCACCTGCTGCTCGAACCGTGTCCTTGAGGGAGAGACCTGGAACAATGTGCAGATGCTAATCCCTGCACACACATGTCTCTAGCTCTTTTCATGTCAGAAACAGAAAGCCTTGTGTTTAGGCCACTGTTAGGTTTTCTGGAACATCCCAGTGGCTCCATGAGGCTTGGTTTTCACGTTGTTAAAGGCTCATTTGCGTTGGAAGGAACGGGAACACTCCAGGTGGCTCAAGTAAGTAGAATAATTTGTGGTGGGAAGCCAGGAGCAGCCGCCTTCCGACACAACAGGGCCTGCACCCTCAGTTCTTTCCTGCCCACTCTCCTCAGCGGAGCCCCTTCCCTCATCCCAGCAGGTGGGCCTCTGGGTGGTGTCAGCTTCCAGGCGCCTCTTCTCTTGGCATTTTTCTTGGCTCAAATCCTCTAGGAGGCAGTGTGTCTGGGAGCACCTTTCCTGTGAGCCGCCTCAGGCTGAGGGTGGCTTTCCCCTGGTCAGTCCCCACCTCAGCTGCTTGGCCCTAGCCAGCTGGCACCCCACGTGCAGGTGTCAGCACCCCACGTGCAGGTGTCATGTGAAGGAAGGGCTATGGAGAGGCAGACACTGGCACAGGCATGTCCAGGACAAGCACTTACGTGTAATGGGAGGGGAGAGGAGGCGGGGGAGGAAGACGGGGGGAGGGGGGAGGGGGAGGGGGAAGGTGTGACTTACAGAAAATAAAAACGAGGAGGAGATGTATGCTGTTTTCAAGCACCTGAATGATGGAGAGAATGGTAGTGGCACAGGCTTTTCATCTCCTCTGAGGCCAAACCAGAAGGACAACCAGTTCAGGCAGAGCTGGAGGCTACCCCTTAGGAATATCCCAAGGCTGACCCCTCCATGCCCCCACAGCACCCCACCCATCCTGTGGTCTAGGTGGGACTATGGAAGTGGGGGTGTCAGCCATATTCTCTGCAATCCTGCCCACCCATCCTGTGGTCTAGGTGGGACTATGGAAGTGGGGGTGTCAGCCATATTCTCTGCAATCCTGTGGGTTCAGGTCCCCTGAGACCACCTGGGATCTAAGCTGCCCTGTGCAAGGTTTCTCACCCCCAGAGCTTCCAGGTAGCATCGTGCAGGGTTTGGGCTCTCTTGGAGGTAGATACAAGCGTCAGGAGCCACAGCTCACCCTGGACTGGGACTCCTTGTGTTTTGGAAACATGGGACGACAGAGTGCTGGCTGTAGTCCTGTCACTGTAGATCACTAGTTCCTGGTTTGAGCCAGGGTTGTCATTAGATCTGCAAGGCCGTGTGATAATCAGATCTTCTTTTATTGCCCTGGAGATGCTCCATATGTGAAGAGCTCTCGTGTGCCATGTAGGAAGCTTAGCCACTGATGCCCGGGGGATCTCGGGAAGGTCTTAGCAACCTCTGTAGCCCGAGAGTCCTCGACAGCACTGGGCACTGTCCACAGGCCATGGTGGCTGTCTTTAGGCAGGAGGAAATGAAAGGCGAGAGAATGCACTTCCCTCCTGGGAGCACGTGGGCCCGAGGACAGCGGTGTCACCTCAGGGTGAAGGGAGGGCGGGTCAGCCACCAGAAGCCCTGCCTCCTTCAGGCCCCGGGCACAGAGTGCACCAGGTTCCCTGTGGGCAAAGCACCCCACTCATCTATAGCCTGTAGTAGCCCCCTTACCCACGGCTTCACTTTCCATGGTGTTAGTTACCCATGGTCACCTGTGGTCTAAAAATATTAAGTGGAAAATTCCAGAAATAAACAATTCATACGTTTTAAATTGGGCGCCATTCTGAGTAACGTGATGAAATCTGTCACCGTCCCCCTCCATCCCACTGGGACGTGAATCCTCCCTTGGTCCCACATCTGCAGGCCCGTAGGCTCCAGGCCCGCCTGTTAGTCATTTAATGGCAGTGTGGTTATCAGATCAGCTGTCATAGTATTGCAGGGCTGGTGTGCAAATAATCCTTCTTTTACTTCATAATGGCCCCAAAGGGCGAGAGTGGTGGTGTTGGCAGTTTGGATGTGCCAGAGAGAGCCGTGAAGTGCCTCCTTTAAGTGGAAACGTGAGAACCTACAGGAAAGAACATGTACACGTAGGATTCAGCATCATCATGGTTTCAGGCATTCACCGATGTATCCCGGTCAGATAAAGGGGGCGCACTGTCTCTACTGAGAACCTGCCACGTGCCAGCAAAGTTGGCCAGACTGTGGTCGCCTGGCCTTTCCTGGCCACTCTCTCTCCCCACCTCTTTGCCCTCTGCTCTCTCTCCTCTCCCACTCAGGTTTTCAAAGACCAGCAGGGACAGAGTCTTTCTCAGGAGCACTGCTAGCCAGAGGAGGGGGAGGTCTGAAAACCTGAGGCCACAGAGCCAAAGGACTGTAACATAATGTGGACTTGGTGTGTGTGGGTCTATGCGAGGTTCCCAAAACACTCTGCCCCCTAGAGGGAGTCCCCCTCCCTCCCATTACTCATTCAGTACACGGGGATGGAGGGGATGGAGGCCCTCTGTGCCGGGACCTGCCTTAGCTGCTCCTGGTTGGCTGCGGCCTGAAATGCTTGAATTTAGGGTTTAAGAGTGAGCCTGCAGGACTGCAGGGCCTCCTCTACCTTCCACCCAGCTCCCTGCCTGACACCCTAACGTGGGCACCCTTCCGCTGTGAGCGGCCAATGGACAGAGGTCATGATTTATAACCCCTTTCAGGGAATTATTGCTGCTAATGGGCCACGCTGATTTGTGCTTCCAAGGAGGGGAGGGCAAAATCAATTAATGGACAGTCTGCCGCGGCCGGACCTGATGGCAGAGCGTGCCTGACATCTGCAGTGATAAGGGGCTTTCTGAGGCTGAACTAACAAGGAGATTGGAGGAAAAAGAAGAAAAACAACCCCCGATCAATTTCATGTACAATGGGCAGAAAAGGCAGAGTAAACAGAGCTGTGGGGCCGGGCCTCGTTCCATCTGGATGAGCCCTGAGATAAGGGAGGGACAGGCTGCCCTCCTGCACCATCCGACATCGGCATTCACTTACGGAGTCACTCAGTGTGCGCATATCCGCGCAAATGAAAAAGGGCACGTCCCAGCCGGAACCGGGGGAGAAGATAAGGCCCACCTGGCCCCGTGTGTCCCTGCAGGGGAAGGCCAGGGGAGAGGAGCTGGGCTTCAGACCCTGCCGCCCCAACTGAGGGCCTCACAGGTGGCACCACCGGCCTCAGGGACGACTCTGCATGTGGTGGTCTGGGCTCCAGGCCTCCCCACAGGGAGGGGAGTGGAGGGCATCCTGTATGGAGGCGGGGGTGGTGCAGGTCTGCATGGGTCTTTGTCCTCATGGCCAGGAAGTACGATGTCAGGGGATGTCCAGCCCAACTATGTGACAGCAGAGAGGATGGGAAGCTCAGGCACAATGGGAGGGAAAGGCTCAAAACCAACCAACCAGCCTTTATTGATCTTGTTCGGAAATATTTTGGGAGCAGCAAGAGTGCTTCCTCGGATGAAATATCCTCTGAGCTCAGCATGTGGCACAGCCAGGGGCACTGCTTGAAGACGACAGACTCGCTCTCACCAGCCCAGAGAGCTTGGTGGAGGAGCCACCCATGGTTCTGAAACAGATGCCCTGTCTGACTGGGCTTAGAACAGATGCCCAGGCAAAGTTTGGGTATGCACAGTTGATTGGGAACAGGTCCCAGACAAAGACCCCAAAGGAGTGGGAAGAGAGGCAGGAGAGAAGGCAGCCACACAGGGTGTGCTGAGAAGGTGACCGCTGTGGGCTCCTGGGGCCTGACCCCACCCCCCTGAGGACGCCTGGGTTTTCCAAGGGCGGCAAGGAAGCCGGGCTCTTTGCCCCTCAACTCCTGTCCCTCATGGTGGAGGACTGCTCCAGGGAGGTTAATCCCTGGCTATGGGCTGCGGGGACCCTATGGCCAGAGCAAACCTCCAGGTGGAGACCTACAGGTATTGGAGATAGGACACTGCTGGTCTGGGCGGGGCTGTCCACAGAAGCTGCGTGTACACTCCAGTGAGCTGGGGACCTGGGCAGGGCCCCGCCAGTGTCTGTCACAGACTCTGAGTCCTTGACTCCCTCTCCTGAGCTGTGTGGATGTAATTCCTGTGGGAAGAGAGCGCCTCTGTGGACCCAGTGAGGGAGTGGCCCCCTTGGGAGTGCTACATTTGAAGAGGGACTCTGTGGACACCTCGTACTAAAGCCCAGGCCCATTTCACCCCACCCCACTCCTGAGCGCAGACTCTCTTATTTGTTGCTTAACTAGCTTCCTAATTAGAGTCTAAGACCCAAGAGGGTTAGAACTTTGTCTTGTTACCTCCGATTCATCAGAACTTAGGACGGCGTCGCACATCCTGTTGAAAGAATGGCCAGATGAGTGGCTCCTGTTCACAGCTGAGGGGTTACAACCCACATCCTTCTGCCTATGTTTTAAACACACATCCATTGCATTAAAAAGTTCCCATGTACTTATCTGTTATCTGTGTCTTTCATGGGTCTGTTTTCTCCTCATTATGAACCATGTTTTCTAACATCTTTGCATGCTGGTATTTTTTTTTTAATTGGATGCCAGACATTGTGAATTCTGCATTGTTGGGTGCTGAGTATTTTGCATTTTTTGAACTATTTTTGAGTTTTGCTTTGAGGCTCCGGGAAATTGCTGGAAGCTTGGTGGAAACGTGGGACTCTTCCAAGGCTTGTTCATCATTAGGCAGCCAGAGCCCTCAGCCAGGGCCGGTGTGGCTCCGTCTGTATTTTGTATTCAATGGCCCTTTGTGAGGAGGTTTCTCCACTTGGACTGTTGGGGGCATGAGCCATTCCCAGCTCTGTTATTGCCTCCTCCTTTCTGCAGCTCAGTCCCCAGTCCCGGCTGATCTTCTCATATGTATGCATTGGGTAGCAGTTGGCTGAAGACTCAAGCGTACCCTCCTCAGATCTCCAGAGAGAGCTCTCCCTGTTGTCTCTCTCTATCTCTATAGATATTATCTACCCCTTCCCTCTTCCTTCTTCTCTCCCTCCCTCCCTCTCTCTCTCTCTTTCTCTCTCAAGTCTGTTTATTGGTCTCAGAGAGGGAGAGAGAGGGAGAAAGAGAAACATCAATGATGAGAGAGAATCATTGATCGGCTGCCGGCTGCCTCCTACATGCCCCCCCACTAGGGATTGAGCCTGCAATCTGGGCATATGCCCTTGACTGGGATCCAACCTGGGACCCTTTAGTCTGTAGGCCAACACTCTATCCACTTTGCCAAACCAGCCAGGGCTTTTTATCTCTAACTCTATCATCTTCTCCCTCTTCTCCCTCCCCCTCCCCCTCTCCCTTTCCCTCTCCCTTCCTTTCCCCTTTTCCTGCCTCTTTCCCCTCCTTCTTCCCCTCCCTTTCTCTCTCTGGTCTCCATCTCTCTCTCTCTCTCTCTCCACCCCCCCCCCACACCATTTTTGAAAATTTAAGCCCCCTTGGCCTCCTAGGTCTGCTAGCTCCGTTCCCTCAACCACGGGGCACCACCTGGCTCCCCTCCTGAACTGCACCCTGGACTCCGCAGGTAGTGAGTTGGGGCTGTCATAGTCACAGGGCCTCCTCATTTGATTCTCTTCTTTTGGGTACCCATGTCCTCTCCTGCCTTTTTCCCAACATCTGACAGCCATGGTTTTATATATGTGTTGTCTAGTTCTCAGTTGGAACTATGTGCCATTGAACTGGGAGCCGGAGTGAGCCAGAGAGACTGCACCAAGCCGTGGGGTGACACCAGCTGAGAAGCAGGGCCTCTGGGCTCTGACCCCCACTCACCCACCGAAGAGGAGTCACAGAGTACTGACTCCTGCTGGGGATCTGTGAACACAAGACAGACAGGTCCCTGTTGTCAGGGAGCTTTTAGTCCTGTGGGTGGGGGCTGGAGGCCATAGAATATAAGCAAATAAAGATGATACATCAGACAGTGATAAAGAAGTAAAACATAGTCATGGGTTAGAGGGTAACTAGGGGTACCTCTAGTTGGGGGGATCAGGAAAAGCCCCCCAAGGAGGGGACTTTTGTCACTAAATGTCCACATATCAACAAGCCAGGGCCTCCCCTTTGCTTCAGTTCCCTGATTATGTAAATGAGGGTGTGGGTTAGAGGAGTCGATGGGGCCTGACAGCTTTGAAATTCGGGGACCCCTCTTCTCCTGCATGACCCATGAGAAGAGGGAAATAAACCCCTGGGAAGGAGAGAACAGGAGCAGCAGACAAGCACTTTTATTCTGCGAGCTTCATTTCCAGGCGCCATTCCTCTCCCCATCCATTCATGCTTCCTGCCCACAGCCCCTACCCACCACCGCCTAAGGGATGGCTCACCCTCTGCAGGCTCTACACCAGGAGCCAGGGCCTGGAGTGCGGGGAGCCTCACTGAGACAAGACCCCACCAGCTATTTCTCAGTGGGAATGGGAGTTGCCGTTCAAATCCTGCAGCGCCCCGGGGTGCCCACACTACCGAGCTCCTGAGCTGTCCATGGCTCTGGGAGCTGCCATGTCTTTAGACCCCAGTGTGGGTGGCTCCTTGGAGACACAACTCATGCAGATGCTGCCTACGGGTCAGCCAGGCATCAGGGTGATGGCCGAGAGGCTGGAACTGGCCATCACGATGCCCTGCATTCCACTGCCCTGCCTTTGGCTCCAGCCTACTGCCTGGCCTGTTCCTGTGCCAGAGGGTAGGCTGGTAAATAGCTGGAAATGACTATTATTCCCCCGTCCCACCCATGTGAACCCTTGCACTACCTGGTTCTTCTTCATGTCTGTGAGTGAGCAGCAGCCCTGGTTTGGCCCCAGCTCCCTGGCCCCACACGGCCTGCCAGCAGCTCCAGCGCTCACTGCAAAGTGGCCCCAGCCTCCCGGCAGCCTCCCGGACAGCAGCCCTCAAGAAACAGTCGCCTCCGTGGAAATCAAAGTCACTAGCTGCTCCTAGCAGGTCACTTCTGCAGCCGGGTGAGTGAGGCGGCTGTCGTCTGTCTTTCATTCTTTCTGGACACTCACTGGAAACCTGAAAGGAGACAGGTGCTCTTGGTTAGGCTGTGCAGGAGCTCTGATTTCTCTGGGATTGAAGGGAAAGGGGGTCTCGGGTAGTGCCCCTCTCGGTGCCTGGTTCCCGGGGCTTCAGTTACTCCCCAAGCTCAGAAGGAAGAAGCCCTCTTTGCCCCGGGCCAGAGCCAACACCCGACCCCAGGGTTCTCATGGGCTCTTCTACTTCATTAAAGACCTCTCTGTGCTCTTTGTCCCAGGTTTTCAGCAGGCTCGGCTGGCTACTCTGGCCACACGGCGCCCCCGCCACCCCTCATGCTGGGCGCAGAGAAGTCATCTCTAGATTAAGAACCAGAACCCCTGGTTCTAGCCAGGATGGTCCCCTATCTGTGATGCCGTGACTTGGGGAAAACTGTGTTAGTTCTCCGGGCCTCACTCCTGCTACCTGGAAAAGCAAAGGACTGGCGTGGCTCCCAGCTCTCGAGGTGTGGTCCGACGACCAGCAGCCTGGGCCTTCCTGGGAGCTCACCAAGAAGCGCAAAACCTTGGGACCAGACTCACTGGACCAGAATCTATGTTTCAACGGAGCCCCTAGACGCAGTGGCGCATTCAAGTGCAAGAACTGGTACGAGCGACATGCAGCTAGTTTATCTGCTTGAAGTGTTGCTCTCATGATAGGAGCAAAAGGGAATTTCTGAAGCTTCTTGGGTGGAGCGATGAACACAGTGTTTACAGAAACCTGCAGCAGGCAGAGCGATGGAAGGGTGAGGCAGTGGCAGCTAGGCGCAGCTGGGGACCTGGAGTGTGTGGCGAATGGCCTGCATGCCGCTGCTGAGGAAGGATCCACAGTTTTCTGTGACACACTAAATGTGGGAGAAGCTGGGAGGACGAGGTTGGAAACAATTCAAGGTGATGAGCCCTCGGTCCCTCACGTCTAATTCTGTGTGCAGCAGCTGGCTGGCCTCACTGTTCACCCAGCTGGTCTCTATTTTTAAAGCAGCGCCAGCTGTCCTAAGTGAAGGAATGAGGACTGGCAGCCACACCCGAGCCCACGCAGGCCATGTGTCCCATTCACTCTGCACCTGGTTCCCTGCTTTGCTGAGCTTTGGCAACCAATGCCCAGGCCACTCCTGGGGCAGCTTAAATCGGAGTCTCTGGGTGGGCCAGGTGACTCTGATGGGCAGCCAGTGGGGAGAACCACTGCTTTCCTCTGTTCCAAGGACTGGCGGGGGCAGGTGCAGGGCCCAAACCCGTGCGGCTGCTGGCTGGGTCGCGCTGGACTGATGCTTCCTCTGCACAAGGACAAGCAGGGGGCCAGAAGCGGAGGCTGAGCCAGCTCCTACCCAGGACTGTGACTGTCCCACAGACTGGGCCGTGATGACTGGGGTGGGGTCGTGGAGAAGAAACGCCACAAGCTGGCTCAGAGGGCACGTCCTCCAAGACGGTTTCTCACAAAGACAGCCCAAGGTAAAGGCGATGTGTGCAGGGCATAGTTCACTGTGTGAGCCCAGGTAAGGGATGGAGCTGTCCCTCTATGTTAGATTTTGTGGCTGTGGTTTCCTGGAATGGAGGGCACTGCTACAGATAAACCCCTAAAAAAAAAAACGCTCCACCCTAGCTGGTTTGACTCAGTGGATTCAGCATCAACCTGTGGATGAAGGGTCCCGGGTTCAATTCTGGTCAGGGGCAAATGCCCAGGTTGCTGGCTTGATCCTCAGTGGGGATATGCAGGAGGCAGCTGATCCATGATTCTCTGTCATCATTGATCTTTCTATCTCCCTCCTCCTCTCCCTTCCTCTATGAAACCAATAATAAAAAAAAAAGGCCATACCTCGCCATGCGGTCCAGGTCTCAGCACACAGGCCACCCCAGCTCAGCTCCTGGCAACTACAAACATAATTCAGGAGACGTTGCCCCTGGGGCAAAGACGGAATCTGACCCTGACAGGTGAAAGGGAGACTGCTGATGTCACATGGGCAGAGATGGCCCTTATGTTTTGGTCTCTTCCCTCCCAATTCCATGTTCTTGCTTTTAACTGGGGAAGGTTCCAGAGCAAAGGGTAGAGGAAGCTGGAGGTTCCCCAGAGTAGAGACAGTGGTGTGGGTGGTGGGAACACTGAAGCACTCAGACCAAGCCCTTCCAGGCACCAGCCGGGGTCACAGGATGGTTACTATCCAGAGGGAAATACTTCCAACCTAAGGGTTAAGGAAGATGGGAAAGAATCTCACACTCTAGAATGGATTTAATCTCATCTCTTCAGATTTTAAAGCCGTCCTTGGTAGTAAGAAGTAGCAGATCTGACATCACGTGTGACTAATGCCTCCTCTGGGGAATGTGCACCTGTCTGCAGGTGCCCCCGGCAGGGATTGAAGTGTTCTACAGCTCTTCATGAATCCTAAATCAAATCGATTCGCCAGCCCTTGCTGAGGTCTGAGAGCCTGCGGGAGACTTATGTTAAATCACCCTCTCTGGGCTCTTGCTCCCGGCTGACAGTCACAAATCCCCCATAATGAGCACTTGGAAGAAGCCCAGATAGACGGCCCCTAAATTGAGGGCAGAGGGAGCCCGTGAGAGGGACATGTTTGCTTTGGCTGGGGAAGGGGCCTGGCTTGGCCTGCGTGTTTGCTTAACAGGGAGGCTGATAAGTGTGCTGTATAGAAAGTGCTGTGCGGTGGAACCTGGGCAATCGGCCGTGTCCACAGAGGTGGCACCTGCTGGCCTGCAGGAGAGGGACCTTTGTCATCCTATCTCAGCTTCCTTCAGCCCCATGGTCACTAAGAATCCAGGGTTGTTTTTCTTCCCTTAAGAATGAAAATTGAACCCTCAAACTTGTTTGTTTTGAAGAATGACTTCCAGGCTGCTGTTTGCTCGGAGAACAAAGCTCCCAGCTGCAAGGCAGGTGGAGGCCCAGGGGCGAGCAGAGGCTTTGCATGACGGCAGGCCCAGGGGAGGGCAGAAAAACCGTAGCTCATAGGGCAAGTGATTCCACATCCGTTTCCTCACCTATCAGTTTCCTCAGCTGTCAAAGGGCTCCATATGCCTCACAGGAGAGTTGAAAGCCTCGGTGGAATAATGTAAACGGGATACGTAACTGGTAACGTGCCGCACACATTTTAGCCAGTGTTTTGCCCTGCAGCCAGCTTCTGCACCGCTTGGGTATCGGGCTCCAGGGATACGCCATCCTGACCCTGACCGTGGGCTAGGCTCTTCTCTTCCGAGAGGGTTGGAGGAAGAGTCTCTGTCATGTGTATAAACGCCGAGTACACGTGACTTAAAACATGGCTCCTCACTCCAGGACTTCTTGACTAGAGAAATGACAGCTGGATTTTATGAATTGTTCTGGGGAGGGACCTCCCTGTCCCCAAACCTAGTCCTTTCTCCACTTATGGTCCAGACTCCGCAACCTGCACCTCCTCAGAGATTTTCCCCTGCAGTCTGATCCTCTGGTCCATGTTGTCAATGTCTTTGTTCCTTCGTAACCACTTCACTCACTGTCTCTGCTTTTTCCCTCCCCTCCCTCCTCTACCACTGCCACCACCGAGCTCTCACTCTCCCAGCCTGCCCAGAAGGGCACTGGGCCAGGTCACCAAGGCCAGAGCCACCTGGACACACCTTGACCAGTGGTTTCCGTGCTGCGCCTGGTGACTCGCAGCAGCTCTGGGCTCCATAGCCCGTCCCCTGGGAGCCTGCTCTCCTGCTACCTGCCTCAGGCGTCGCTCACTCAGCCACCGGCCTGCCTCGCCGTGAGCCTTCTCAGTGTCTCTGGCTGCACCTCTAAATGTCATCGCGCCTGGGGTCTATTGTCAGCAACAAGGGATTTTACACAGTGCAGTGCCCCACTTTCCACAACTCTCAGACCTCCCGTGGGGCTCCAGTCCCAAGTGCAGCCACCTTCTCATCTCCTCTGGGCACACACACCCATCTGAACTCCGAATGGGCCAACTGGAGCTCCGACGTCCTCCTGACCACCCTGCCTCTCTACTGGGAAAATGGCACCACCGTCCTCGTTGGTGTTATAGTAATAATAAGGATAGAATACAAATATAAAATAAGAAATTGGGTGTGACATATTAGAGAGTGGAATGAAGTGTGAACACCCTTCAAAAAAGATGTGCATGTAAGAGATAAAGAAGTTTGTACCCCACATGTAAAGAAGAGATAGCAGAACACCTGGGACCCGCTGATAAGACACACTGAAGGACATACTGAAGACGTCTGCTTGATCACATAAAAGAGAGCAAGCTCCAAAGGAGATTAGAGCCACTTGTCTGTTCCTCCACAGACGGTCACTCTCCGCTCCCCTTCCTGCATCCTGCCTGAACTCTGAGCTCTGCCCGAGGACCCTGGGTCCGAATCATGAGCTACAAGCCGAGGCCTCTACAAGACGCCGAGCTGCAGCTGCAATGTCCAATGTCCAGTGTGTGTGTCTGTCAGCGCGGATCTCCGGGTGGCCTGCCGAGGTCTGGAAACCACCAGGACTCTGGTAAATAAACCGCGTGTGATTCGTGCATTGCCTGTCTGTCTCCTGTGTCATTTATGCTCGGCCAATATTTAATAAGTGCCTAGAGTCATCCGTATAAGTCCATTCTATTGGCAGAGGATACTCTAGGCCACCTATGCTTGCATCCTTAGATAAATTCTGGGACAGTTGGCTGCTTAGATCAGAAGCCTGGGAACCTCAGGCTCCCCTCTCTCCCTCCCACCCACGACCAGTCCGCTGTGAGTCCAGGTTGCCCTCACCCTGGCCTGGACCTTCCCAAGCGCCTGACAATCACTCCTTCTGGCCCTCTAACTCAGGCTTCGCAGGACAGCCAGAGTGACTTTCCAAAGCAGCAGTATGTTCCCGTTGCGGGCACATCCTCATGGTATAGAAGCAGACTCCCACAGGGACTCTGGTTCTGGCTCTGCTGACTCCTCACCTCCAGCCACCCATGGCCAAACCAAGCTCCTCTTCATCGCTCTTCATTTCTGCTTCTCTGCTGGGACGGATCACTCAAGAGCACCACGCTGCTCCCTTCTCATTGTTCAGCTGTCAGGGTAAAGCTCTTTTCGCAAGGAGCCTCCCCACCCTCCCACCCAGTGAAGAGCAGCCTCCCTATTACTCTCTGTAACAATGCACATTTGTCTGGTTCGTAGCACTCGTCTGCACCTCACAGGATCTAGGTGCTAGTTGGTGTGTTCATCGTCTTGTCTCATTTCCTGGAATGTCGAGAGCACTTTGTCTTTTTCTTTTTATAATATATTTTTATTGGTTTCAGAGAGGAAGGGAGAGGGAGAGAGACCTAGAAACATCAGTGTTGAAAGAATCATTGATTGGCCACCTCCTTCATGCCCCCTACTGGGATGGAGCCTGCAACCTAGGCATGTGCCCTTGACCAGATCAAACCAGGGACCCTTCAATCCACAGGCCCATGCTCTATCCACTGAGCTAAGTCAGTTAGGGCAAAGGCACTCTGTCTTGTTCACTGCCAGGGCCCAATCCTGGTACAGTGCCTGGCACACAGGAGATGCCCAATGACTACCGTGTTCATTCACAGACCAACTGTGCAAACTACTCACTGTCTGAACATGTCGTTAGAGTATATGGGGAATAGATGGAGCCTTGGAGATCACCGAATCCAAATTCAAATTTTCCTTTCTTAGACAAGGAAACGGAGACTGAGAGGAAGCCAGTGGGGAGATCATGGTGTCCCAGCAGGTTCTGGCAGAGCAAACGCTCAGGTCTCAGACAGAGCCAGGCCAGGGACCCATGGTGCTGACCTGGGTGAAGATGGGGCGTAAGCGAGTTGGCATCCCGGTGAGCACCACACAGCAAAGGTCACCTTTTTCTCAAGGTGCCAAACCCACATGCCAACCTCCTACTATCCAAACAGCTGAGAGTTGTCTGGAAGCTGATTGCAGGCCCTCTGGGCGGGGGTCAGTCATGATGGCCCTAGGGCTGCCTCTCATTCACCAAGGAGCCCGCTGATGTGTAAGCGATGCGAAACCTGCCTGGTGTGGTCTGGGGAGAGGGAGGTGGGAGGAGAGGCCTGTCCAAGCGGCTCCGTGAGGAAGGAGGGAAAGGCCTGCTCTTTCCCTCTTTGTTGTCTGACCGGCCACACACATTTCTCCATAACTTCCATGTTCCCAGGCCTGGGCCTCCAAGTGCTGTTTACACCGACACCTCACTGGCGAGGCCATGCCTGCAGGAGACCTGGGTTTCTAGCCAGGAACTCCACAGGGACCAGGCCTCCACTCAGCCCTCCTGTGTGGTGAGGACTGAGCCAGGGAGCACTGGTTTTGGGGACAGGGGACAAAGGGAGCTGACCACCTGGAAGAGGAGAGAGGCTCTGCCAAGCCGGGCAGGAGCAGCCAGGCTGCCCACCCTCTGGCCTGTCTGGGGGCTCCTGATGCTGCCGCGTGGGGCTTTCTCCAGGAGGATGCAGAAGCAAGGCCAGTCCCCTGGCCTCAGGACCATGCAGGGCATTTCCTGATTCCCTCCGGCCTTGCTGCTGGCTCCAGCCTTCCCTTGGCGAGCAGTGTGTGTGTGTGTGTGTGTGTAGGGGGGCGGGGGCTGTTACCCTGGAGGGAAGGGTACTTACATTTCTTCTGCAAAACGTTCTGTCTGGCTTTGATGAATGCTAGGATGTCAGAATCCGTCTGGCTGTCTCCGGTGAGAGGGACGGATGAGGCGCGCCTCTCAGGGATGCTGGGGACAACCACATGCCACACTTTACTGCACTTTGTGTTTGGACTCAGCACTTACCTTTCCCAAGTGCTTTTCCATTTTCAATGACTCGATATCACCCAGGAGGCCATGAGAACCAATCGCCTCCTCCTCACCCACTCCCTCTTATCTATGCAGCATGCTAACGTGTCATGTTCTCACCACCTTCTCCACCCTTTATCACACCCCCTCTTCCCTCGTTTCCCAGCTTACCCAAACAAAGCCCATTTGACCTGGGACCTAGTTCCTTCAGCACCCAATTTAGATGTCATATGCCTTGGGATGTCTCCCCAGTGTGTGCCCACCCCCACCACAGCTTAGCCAGTTGTTCCTGAGGCAGAGATAACTATTCTCCCCTCTCTACTTAAAAACAGAGCCATAATATTTAGCCAATTAAGCTGCACAGCTAAAATCTATATCTCCTGGGCTCCTTTGCAGGTATGTGGCCAGGTAGCCAGGTCCTGGCCAATGAGATTTGTAAGAAGTACTGGAAATCCCCTTAGGAAGGGAGGGAGGGACATATGTGGCATTCTCCCTCCTCTTTCTCCATCCAACTTATCCATATAAAATCTCACTTTAGAAAATTCCAAGTAACGTGTTCTCTTGGCTTTGCCAAGCTTTCATCCTCACACCTGTCCCTCCATAGCAGGTGACAGTCCCCACTCCCTCCTGCATGTAATAAGGTGTTCATTATCACAAGTAGTCTTTTGTCAGCATTCCAGCTGCAACTCAGCCAGAAGTGCTAAGGCAGAGTCACAGCAGGGAGGCAGTGAGCTGGGGGGTGGGTGGGGTGTCTCCATCCTCTCTGGGGACAGGGAGGACCCCGGTAGAGTTCACCCTTGGACACTTTGGGTGAAGAGTGGCACTTGCCAGATGAAGAAGGGCATGGGGGCCTTCTAGTCAGAGGGCACAGAGCGGGCACTGGAAGAGGCCTGATCCACTGTGTTCAGGCACCAGGGAGAAGCCTGGGATGGATGGTTCACAGAACGGAAGCCAGGTGTGTCAACTCTGTCCTCCCTGCCTTGGGACTCTGCAGGGGCTCGCCACCCATGTTGGGATGGTCCCTGGGCTGGCCCATCCAGGGCCCCAGTGACCCTGGGAGAAAACCCTGGTGCTGGCGGAATCTGTGAGCCATCTGGGGATTTGGGTGCCAGAGCGAAGGCCAGCCCTGGGCTCTGTGTGCGGCACTGGACAAAGGGCTTCTCAGGCTATGGGGGAGGCAGACTGACGATTTCCATCCAATTGGCCTACAGTTGGGGCAGTCACAGGCGTAAGAGGGAGGTCACAGACCTGTCGTCCAGGAAGGCATGAGTATCCGTCTGCTTCGGGCTGGGCAGGATGGGGTGAGGTGAGGGCAGGATTTTCCTGGCATTCATGCTGCTGTAAAAACCAAACCCACAAAGAAGAAGGTATGGGGGGAGGTTTACCAGAGAGAAACAAACTCAGGGTCTGTATTATGAGCTGTGTGGACTGAATCTTTGTGTTCCCTCAACATTCATATTTGAAGCCCTAACCCTCAGCATGATGGTGTTTGCAATGGCAGTGTGTGGGGAGGTTGGCTCTGGGCCACCCACATCTATCCTCACAGCCTTTTACCAGAGCTCCCAGCATCTGGCAGGCTGACTACCCTCTGCCCTGCCACCAACACCCACTCTCCCCATCACCCTGCCCTCCCACTGCCAACCCCTCTCCCTGCTTAGGCGCTGGACCAGGGACTGTGGGGTCAAGGGCTCTCTTGTTGCCATGGCAGTGGGTCTGCAGTGTCAGAGCTGGGGAGGGGGGAGGTGAAGAGGGGGACGGAAGGGAGGACCGCCCAAACAAGCCAGGAAGCCACTGCCGGGCATCGACATATGATTTAATAGAGTGACTGCTCCTCCGGCAAGGAGGACAGTGGGGAGCCGTTTTGGGGTGCCCTGTCACCCCTTACCTTTGGTTAGAGAGAAGCGGGGGCCTCTCCTGCTGGGATCCGGGCCTGGGTGGGAGAAGCTGCATGTGACCGAGTGAGTTCCCTGCGGGAGAGTCTACCTGTGGGCCAAGCAGTGTTGCACGGGGTTAGCCTGAGTCTGATGATGGGAAAACGGCCCTGATTTAGTTCTTAAGGGGAAAGAACTAGCTATGGAAGTTGGTGTGTATGACATACGTGAGAAAGATAAATCTCGACACAGTGATGACTGTAGTGACTGGCACCTAAGTATCACCTGAGTACAGGCAATGTGTGATCTGAGCTAAGTTTTCCAAATTGAGCACGTAGTGCCTCCTGCAGTTAGCAAACAATGTTTAAAATGGGATCTGCCTGGCAGATGTGGCTCAGTGGTTGAGCACCAACCTGTGAACCAGGAGGTCACAGTTTGATTCCCAGTCAGGGCACATGCCTAGGCTGCGGACTCAATCCCCAGTGTGGGGCCTGCAGGAGGCAGCCCATCAACGATTCTCTCTCATCATTGATGTCTCTCTCTCCCTCCCTTCCTCTCTGAAATCAATAAAAATATATTAAAAAATGAAATAAAATGTGATCTGACAGTTCTCTGAAGTTCTTCCTGGTTTTGCATCCACGTCATGGGGAGATGCGGCCTCTGTCGGGAGGATGCCACTGAGCACCTTGTCTGCACTCAGGGCTCTTGGGAGAGCTCCAGCTGCAGCTCATCTGGGCCTTGGCAGAGGGCCTGTGATGCCCCCAGAGCAGGGGGCACTTCTCACTTGCTCCCCGTTCCCCAGGACACTGTCATGGAAGTTTCTCATCGCCTCCCACATCCTGCTGCCTGCTGAGGTTTAAAGCATCAGCCTCGCCCACCCGGGTATATCGCAGGCTATGAAACCGCTCAGAGCCAGTTCCTGGCAGAAGGGTGCCTATCATCCTTGCTGCGGTCACCTGGCCTCTTTTGTTTGAGTGATGTCTGTGGACAGAGGACCCCTGGCTTCCATTGTCTCTGTAAGTCAGAGACTGTCGGACCCTGTCAGCTGGCCTGGACACATCCTGAGTCATAGGGATGTCCCTCACCCTGTTCAGCCATGGAGCCCCCTTGGGTGCTGCAGTGGCAGACGCCTCACTCCTGATGACAAACCAGGATGGAGTCTTTCCTGGGAAACAGGCAGATCCAGGGGCACCGTGGATGTGGATGGGAACCAATTACATCTTTATTTTTTCCTAGCTTCTACCTGAAATTTAGCATTTTTTCCAATAATAAGTGTAGACAACAAACTACTATCATATTAATTGTACCAGTGACTTCATCACCAGTACAAATCACAGAGATCATCGCATGGCATTACAGTTACAGAAATCTTGATATGTTGTGGTCATCATTTCTTAGAAATTATAGTATTGGACCTGCCCTAGACCTTATTCATGAATGCATTTGTAAAGTGCTGTATGTATTATTATACCATAACCTTGTTTTAAAAATACTTTGAGAACTGTATTTCAGTCTTATTGTTATTGTGTTTGTTGTTTTTTTTTTGTCATCACATGTGCTTAATTTTATCTAAATAGTCTTTCCTATTATTGGCCCCTATGGCCACTTGGTAACATGTTGGGAGCTGCTGCCTGGCTGTCGGGCAAATAGCTTCTTTGGGTCAGTTCCATTGTCTGTCAGAATGTCTCTGCGGCCTGCCAGCTGTGCAGGTGACACGATCATGTGCATGTCATCACTCCCTGCACCACGGCCAGGGAGCCCGAGGACAACGGGAACTGGGGCTGAGCTAACACTCCCCCAGATTATTTTAGCTTCACTATATGATAGGGAACTTCTAAGAATCCTTCAGCAAATATGCAAAGGCTTATCTATGAATGTGTTTCCAGTGAAATACTAGAAATGACCTAAACTTTAAGCAATGGATTAGTTAAAGAGATTGAAACAGATCCATGTGATGGAATAGTGCCGGCCCGTAGGACGCTGGCGAAGAAATCACAACGTGGAAGGGCAGTCATGCTCTGTAATTAAGTAAAAATGCCTTTGCGACACCTGGAGAGCAATATGATTCTAGTTTTATACAAACATGAATATATACGCATAGACATGTGATAGAATAGTTATGACCCGACATGATAATATTGGTTTTCCTTAAGTGATGGATTATTTATGATGATTTTTACTTCTTTGTGTTTTTCTGTATTTTTTAAACATTTTTATAATATATATCATTGTAATAAGAAAAAACAATCCGTGTTGTTAATATGTTATCACAAGAGAGCCTCACACAATGTGATGGTGGTGTGCCCCATTTTGATCTACTGGTTTGGGGCGTACACCTTCCATCCTCCACCTTCCCTTGCGGCACCGAGCAAAAACACAATGAGCCCCAATCACTTGAGTTCCTTGTTACCAAAATAAGCGCTTGCTTCACGCAGGGGCTGAGAGCCTGCGGCCAGTGTGCTGAAACCCCACTCCTCCTCCCCTGGCAGCCCCAGGGGCTGTGTCTGCCCCTCCCCTCTGCCATGGAGGGGTGGCTCCATGGCTCCCCTAGGATGTGCATCATATTTGCCCTTCCCCAGCCCCAGCAGGGCCCTGCGGCCACCAGTACCTGCAGGCTGCTGGTCTCCGATGCCCACCAGGCCTCAAACTCCTTCTGCAGCTTCACCTTGGCTCTGTCCATGAGCAGCTGCAGGTGCTCGATCTCCACCTTCAGGGCCTTCAGGCGTGTGAACATTGTTTTATACCTGCAGGGGCATCAGGCAGGAGCCCTGAGGGTCTCTGGAAGGAGGGAGGGCTGTCGGCTGCAGGACCTGTGCCTCCGTGCCTCACAGTGCTGTGCTGGTAATAGGACTGGGACCCTCATGCCGCCCCCTGAGGCCAGAGTGTGGTGCCAGGGCTCCCACCCATCATAGGGAAGCAGAGCCCGGCATTTCTCTCCCGTGGGCCCGGGGGCCCGTTTGTGAGATGAAGGGCCCATCTCTCAGAGTGGTAACTGCCATTACTGAGCACCTGCAAAGGGGCAGGCATTGCTGCAGGCCCTGGACATAAACACACCCACTTAACCCTCTGCACAGCCCTATGAATGAATGCACACAGTTCCGCTCCACCTGGCAGATTTGGAACCTTGGGTTGGAGAGGTTAAGTAACTTGCTCTGTGGCGCAGAGCTAATAAAGAGAGCAGCCAGGATGGGGACTGGCTCTTTGTTCTTGGACCAGTCTTCATGGCCTCCCATTCTGCTGCCTCACCTTCATGCCGAGGCCCCAAAGTGGTACTACTTTTGTTTGTGCGCCTGGGGGTGCTGGGCAGGCCACAGAGTCAGAGGTTGTCCAACAGAAAGTAGATGAGGGTTCCTCTGCAGAGATACAATGACTTCTGAGAGGGCCCCGTGGATGGGAGTGTGGACCAAGGAAATAAGATGGGGGCAGCATAGACACAGAGGGTGGATTGAAAGGAACTAGAAAAATAAACAGAGTGAAGGAGAAAGAGGACAACAGGGGAGTGAACCTGGGGCCTGGAGGGCCACTGTCCAGAGGGCAGTGCAGTGCAAGCTTTCGGAAGGAGGATGTGGCAGGAGTGACCTGCCCATCGGCTGTGTGGGATCTTGTTCTCAAGTCTCAGGAGGGTAGGGTGGCAGGCTGTGCTCAGGGTGCATGCCTAATCAGCCCAGGGGTGGCCTGTGTCACAATGACACTTTGGGGGCAAGGAGGTAGCTTGTTTGGTCTCCCCAAAATCTCTCCATGGCATGGAGGAGACCACGAACATTTGTTGAATGCAAAAAGGGATGGATGAGCTAAGGAGCTTGGCTGGAGTGTTTAGCAAGATTGTGACCATGCTGTGTTGGTAATGGCCACATGTCTGTGTGTGCTTGAGGGTGCTCGCTCTATAACTGAAACCATCTGGGGACCCTCAATGGCTGCAGGAGGGTCTGATGTTCTCAGGACACTTTACAGGAGGGAAGTGGGCCAAGCTGTAAGGAAGACCCACGTGGTCATATCTCTTGGCTCCCCTAGGTGGCAGCAGTAGACAGGACTGGCTGCTCCTGCAGCCTCAACCTGGGATTGGGGGAAGGAGGTGCCATCAGCCTCCAGCTCTCTCTTCCTGATACTCTTCCTGCTCCTCATTCCACCTCACCAGCCCAGGGTTCATGAATCACATCTGCCTGCTCAGAGGCAGCTCCTCTCCAGCTATTTCAGGAGCCAGCAGCAGCTGGACCCACATCCTAGAGGAGCTCCAGGCCTGGGCGGGCACAGCCTCTGCTGGCCCAGGGCAGCCCCAGGCCTCCGTGGAGCACTCTGAGCTGGGACAGGGTGGGCAAGGAGAAAGAAAGGGCACCTTCTTTTTTCCTCTTCCAGCTGTGACCGCAGCTTCTCTTCGTGCAGGTCTGGCACTGTGGGCACGGGCATGTTCTCTGTAATACCTGGAGAAGAGAGATAGATGCTCATGGTTTACTTCAAAGAGGAAGAAAGTAAAAGGATTAGGGTGCACCCCAAGATGAAAGGGGACTCTGTGAGCTCCTCTTGGGCCTTGGGATGGGAACTGTTCTCCCCCTCCTATGACTGGTGACTCCGTTCCGATTCATAGGTCGATGCTCAACCACTGAGCCATTCTGACTGGCCAGCTCTATTTCCTCTTACTTTGAACTGAGAGCTACCACACTAACTTCTTTCACCTCTACTTTGGATCTTTGTAAGAACATAGCATGTTCTCCTTCTAATTTGCTGATTCTTTAAATATCTCAACAACAACAACAACAACAACAACAACAACAAAAACAGAATGCCATGTGTGCTTGGAACTTTATTCTCAGGCCGATTCTTGCCTCATTGAGGACTCAGCGATGGTTGCTTTCTAGCCAATCTTAAATCTAGAGTCTGAGTCTGGACAGAACACTCCAGACAGACCTGCAAGGGACAGGGCTCTTCTGGCTGTGACAGCTTTACACCTTTATTTCCATAGTAGGTAGATACCAACAATGACCATTGATTGAGTGCCTTCTCAAAGCTGGGTTCTGCCAAGTGCTCACCACACCTTCTTATTGATCCTCAAAAAACAAAGCAGGGAAGGCATTGCCATCTCATTTTCGTTAGATTTGGAGGCTCAGAGAGGACTATGACTAGCCCAAGATCACACAGCTGACAAAGATCACACAGAGCTGGTTCCAAAGAGCTAAGTGTTTATCCCAGGCAGTGTCCCGGGACTGTATTCCAGCTGCTTAGTCATTGTCATGGCCCTGTCAGGCTGTCATTGGCCATTAGTAAGCTTGAGGTCAGTTTAAACACGTTCATATTTTTATTTTATTTATCCTCACCTGAGTATATTTTTAGGGAGAGTGGGAGAAAGAGGGAAAGATAGAGAGAAACAATGATGTGAGACAAACTGAGGTACATGCTCTTGACTAGAATCGGACCCGGAACCCTTTGGTCCATAGGCTGACACTCTCTCCACTGAGCTAAACTGGCTAGGGCTAAACATTTTCATATTTTTATGAGTGGTTATCAAAACACCCTATTTCAGTGTGATTATCCTTTTGATCACAAATGCAACACACGCCACTTATTGGGGGTTAGCCTGCCAAGAGGTCCTTGTTTCCCCCTTTGGCTGCTGTTCCTGTTCTCACCGAACTCATTGATTAATGTGCTAAGTAGATTGGAATCTGTGCTGTATCTTCCAGGCACCAGTTACTTTCTCTCCCTTGCATCAAATGACGATTGTCACTTGTGAAGTGACCGAGCAGTGTCTGACTCCTCACTGAGACACAGGAAATGCAGATGCTGAGACTCCTCAGCTGAGAACTCCACGGCGGCCCACGCCGGGGCTCCTGACGGGCCCTGAGGAGCCAGACTGCCCGGCCACGCCGCCACAGGCCCCCAGCACAGGCGCCGGAGCCCCTCCGAGGCCGGGCAGGCCCTGCTGCTCTGTGTCCCCAGTGTGTTGTTCACATTCCATGGACAGGATGCACTCACACCTCCTGGGTTCATGGCTCTTGTCCTCTGAAGGAGGTCAGAGGCGAGGAACTGAAGCAAGTATCTTACGGACAAACAGGTAAAGGCAGGACTGGAGCAGGACAGAATACTCCTCTCCTAACAGTTTCTCAAACAGGCACATGTGACATCCAGCCTCTTACAAAGAAAAGCTGTGGCTCTCCTTTCTCTGTGTGGAGAAGTTCATGAAGGCCCTGCCCTGTGTGACTGGCGGGGCGGCTTGTAGCCACGTGGCCTGACAGCTGCTGGAGGCAAGGCTCCTGGCTACACAGGGACGTCTCCGCAGGACCTCCCCTCCCCACAAGACAGTCTCTAGGGGCCTCATGCAAAGCAGAGGGAAGGGGAGGCTGAGCTGGGCAGGCTGCCCAGTGTGTATGCAGGGCCCTGGGCAGGAGTGGGGCTCCCGCTTCCCCCGTGGCTGCCTGTCTTCTCCTGGAGCACCTTGTGGGTCTCCCCAGCAGATGAGAGTTACAGGTGCCTTAGATGCCCGAGGGTGTCTGGGAGCCCAGGGCAAGAAGAGCATCCTGAATGCAGCTGAACAAGAATGAAGATCACATCAGCTGGGTGGGGCATGCCCTCGGCCCACTCACTGTGTCACCTCACTTATTCTCCTCACTCCAGCGGACAGGTCTTATCCACTCCGTTTTCCAGACAAGAAGACCGAGGTCCAGGGTGACCGGTGGCTGCTCAATGCCATAAAGCTACCCTACAGCAGAGCCAGGCTCTGAATCCATTTGTCACTCCCATCACAAATGTTTATGAGTGTGGACGCAGGCCCACTCCTGTGCCAGGGCCATCTCCTGGGAAGGCAGACATTAGACCATCAGAAACCGAGTCTACATAGAACGCCAAGGGCTGAGAGCTGCTGCTAGGGGAGACAAATCTGGACACGGGCTGGAGGACAGCCACGTGAGATGGGAAGTCAGGGGCCTCTGAGGAGGGACCTGAATGAAGAGAGAGAAGGGCGTGCAGAATTCAGAGGAGAGGGAAAGGCGCACGTGTAAAGAGCCTGTGGTGTGTCTGCTGGTGCATCTGGAGAACGTTGGGAAGGCCAGCGTGTCTGGAGTGTGCCCCCTCCTACCTGGCATGATTCTGGGGCTCCAGAGAGATCCCTAAAGCTCCTCTTCCCATTCCCCATTCTCTACCACCCCACACTGCGTGTGCACACACAGGGAGAGGGAGAGTGGTGGGAGCGGAGGCCAGTGAGGAGGCCCAGTCACATAGCACCTTGTAGGTCATGGGAAGGACGTCACCTTTGAGAGAAGCCAGAGGCTGGAGGGTTTTGAGTAGAGCAATAGCTTGATCTAGTCCTTTGATATCTAAGCCAAGTGGTTTCTTTGCTGAGCAAGACAAAGCTGCTCCAAAGTGAAGAATTGTTAATGTGAGGTGGCGCCAGGATGCCGAGGGCTGTTAAAAAGATCTGGAAGAGAGAGCTGGGGCATGGGACCTTGGGCAGACAGAAGGAGGGCACTGCATACCCCTAAGACACAAGCTATCTGCGTTGTCATGACAACCAAAGGGGCCTTTTGCCAAAGGTGATGTTTGCTTAGTGAAATGCTTTGTAACCCACCAGGAGACAGTCCCTGGCTGCTCCTGCTGCTTTCTGAGTTTGGCTCACCATCCTTTCTGAAGACAAACAGGGGCTGGGAACTCAAAGGAAGTGAACAAAAGCGCTGAGCAGAGGAGGGGAGTCACCAAAGGGCATTTGGGCTTTGTGTGTCTCCATGCCCATTGGGTCTGTGGCCAGGGACAGGCCCTCCAGTCACCTGACAGGAGGCCCAGGAGCCCTCCTTTCAGGCACAGGGTTCTGGCTGGGACAGGGCATAGGAGGTCACAGCCTGAGTGAATCTGTAGGGCAGCTGGCTCCAAAGACACAAAGGCGAGGAGGGAGGGTTTCATTCCAGCTGCGGTGGACCTGAATGCCACACACCAGGAAGCCCCGAGCCATCAAACAGTGACTGAAACTTCAAACAGGGCACACATGGTCCCTGCTCTGAAGTGTCAGGTCTTTGGGAACTGGCAGCACAAGGAAGACAGGGGTCCTTGCTGGGAAGGCCAGACTCCTAGGTTCCCTCCTCCCTGGCATGATTGCACTTGA